>JAQFVV010006426.1:1662500-1765022 GCA_028023455.1 Epiperipatus broadwayi
GCAAACTGCTTCACAAAAATATTAAGACAAAAACTATCTTCAAAACAATTACTATCAAAACTTTTCATCTAGCCAATTTAGTGACTGCTTTTCAAAATTATTAAAACCAGACTTACCAAAATGAAAACAAGACTGTTTTGACCAGCTAAAAACTAAAGCCAGACATTGTGGCTGCCCCATTTGACCACTGCTTTCAAAATAGTAAAGCCAGACTTTGCAGCCATCTATAACTAATTTTAAATACATCATATAGTAAATTATAGTGACTGGAATATTTATATGTATGTCCACATGTACTAATAAACATTGGTTTAAGAAGTTATCAGTATTCATATGAAAACTAAATATTTAATAAATTAGCTAAAGTTAATATCATTTTTGCAAACTAAGCTAATATATATATATTAATTAATTTATAATATAAAATAAGAAAATTTCATTTTTCTAATAAAAGTCATTTCATTGTTAGTAGATATACAGATTGGCGTGTCAATTTTCAAAAGTCATCTCATGTAATTCAGAATAGATCTGATATAAATGAAATGGAAATGAAGACTCTAATGAGTTTTATCTTATTATATTTTAATATTTATATATGTTTGTGTACAAGTAAACCATCTATAACTAACTTTAAATGCAACATATATTCAATTATAGAGACGAGCATAATATTTATATGCATATCCACTCATACTAAAAGGCTCTTTTATTGGTTTATGAAGGTAGCATTATTTATATGAAAACGAAATAATATTTAATAAATTGGCTAAAATTAATATTCTTTTTGTAAACTAGGCTGATATATATATATATATATTATACCGGATACTCAATCTATTCTGAAACAGAGGGTGCCACCAGACCATTATGTGTCTGGAAAATTTGTTTACTGTGATCAGAATAGATGATGATGATGGTTTGCGCTGACTAGACTCAGGGAGAAACAAGAGATCTTAAAATGTTTAGACAATTGAGACTAAAGCACAAAGACAAACATCAGCCAAATTAAGTTTAAACATATTTCATAAATTTTATTATGAGAAAATCAATTATTAAATATAAGTTTATGACACAAGAGATGGGGGTTAACTCAGGCATGTACCAGACATACTAAAGGCAAAGCTATGACAGACTGACTGATCTTCTAATAAACAAATTTAAAAGGGAGGAAGCAAATTTCATTCAGCAGAGGATTCACTTAAACACTGGTTTCCACTTTATGATATTTAAACCATATGCCCCTGAAATAGATCAAAGAACCCAGTGCCAATGAGCTTTCCGAGATCTAAGCATGGTCAGATCTCAAATGTCCTTATATTGGTATGAACTGCACCAATTACTACATTTAAAATAACGGTGATTGATCCACCTCAAGAACAATCGAAAAATATCATTGAAATGAAGAAACAATTAAACCTGGTGAATCCCAGCCAAACGATTGGCGAAAATTACTTTAAAATTAATAATTAATGGTCCCAATAAGAGACAAGTAAATGATTAGAAAAACAGTTACATCTGCCCCAGCAAATAAAGAAAAGAAAATAAACTTACAAACAAATTCTGAGTGCACGCTCTGATAAATTTAAAGCACACATAATAACTACAAAAAGAAATCTATCGGAGAGTGCACATGAGTATGAAATATCAAAAGTTTAAATACTCTAGCAGAACAAATGTATTGCTCACCTGTAATTTAAGAAAGGATAAATTTTATCTTCCTGCTGATGACTTATAAAATTACAAAGAAAAACACAATTCTAATTTCCGCCTTTAGAGATATTAGAAACGAAATCTCCACCTGTGAAAATCAGACAATAAAGTCATCAGCGAAAAGAGTTTTGGAGGTTTAGCAAGCGGCAAACATAGAGTATAAAATTAATTATTGAATACTAAATAATTACAGGTAAGCATAAAAAAATATATACAAGACTGCTAAAGCATTTACAAAAGCAAGGCATAAAATATAAAACTCATTCGTCACTCTCCAATAAACAAAACTGAAAGCAAATTGGAAGCTTAAAACTAAGATTCCAAGACACACTATAAAATATTGGAAAACACAGCAAATATTAGATATGAGGCTATATTGATTTAAGAAGACATATTTATGATTAGATTGAGTGGAGATTTAATGAGAATTAATTTACCCTGGGAAGAATAAAAACGAAAATAGTTACCTTTCGGTAAAACAAAGTTCACGTAGAGTGCGCACTTTTACTTAAGTTCATTTTCAGGTTCTTTAGGCAGCAAGGTAGATGTAGAGAGGTTCCAGCTTCTTTTAGGTGTTCAAGGCATTACTGGAGCAAACTTGGAAGTCAGGGATCCGTCTTTTGTGGAGTTAGCAAGCCATTCGGGTGGTGGTAACAAGTATAGAATTTTTCATTTTGTTGCAGGCAAAAGTATTTAATCACAGCTGATGTCCTTTAAGAAATTAAATGTCCATGCTGATATAAATTCTCACTTGATAAACAGCTTGTCTATCAACGAACAATGAATTAACTGACACTCCAAATTTTCGGGGCTATTTATACGTTGCTCCATTTCCCATGAAACACTTTACTTGTTGTCCAATTTCTACACCTGAGGCAGGGCAAATATTAATCTCCCGCTCAATCTATCTAAGAATTCCACCCAGGGTTTATTGAAATGAAAACAACAACATAAAAATCAAATCTCCGCTATAAAAATTGGTTACAATAATTAAAATAAAAGCCACAGGAATGCAATTAGCTAGCCAGCTTGTTTTTAAATCAAATGGATTTAAAAACAGGCGGTATATGAAAACTATTTTAAAATAAATCGATAAACATTTTTTTAAAAAAAATCTGTTTTACATATAAACGCTGTGTACTTCGATACACGCATTCTTTTTAAATAATACTGCAAATTTAAACTCTACGTTTAATGAAAATTAAAAGCTTAATAAATTTCTTTTTTTTTTGTAATGACACCATTGAATTGGATTTCAATCAGGTTCAATATATCTATCTATCTATCTATCTATCTATCTATCTATCTATCTATCTATCTATCTATCTATCTATCTATCTATCTATCTATCTATCTATCTATCTATCTATCTATCTATCTATCTATCTATCTATCTATCTATCTATCTATCTATCTATCTATCTATCTATCTATCTATCTATCTATCTATCTATCTATCTATCTATCTATCTATCTATCTATCTATCTATCTATCTATCTATCTATCTATCTATCTATCTATCTATCTATCTATCTATCTATCTATCTATCTATCTATCTATCTATCTATCTATCTATCTATCTATCTATCTATCTATCTATCTATCTATCTATCTATCTATCTATCTATCTATCTATCTATCTATCTATCTATCTATCTATCTATCTATCTATCTATCTATCTATCTATCTATCTATCTATCTATCTATCTATCTATCTATCTATCTATCTATCTATCTATCTATCTATCTATCTATCTATCTATCTATCTATCTATCTATCTATCTATCTATCTATCTATCTATCTATCTATCTATCTATCTATCTATCTATCTATCTATCTATAAATTATTTGATTATAATTTAAAATGAGAAAATGTATTATTTTACTTTTTCTTTTAATGTTGTTATTTTCATTTTACTTTTTTAGTCAATCATAATCTTAAAAAATATCTTGTTGATTTTAAAAATGTACAAATCGATTTATCTGTGGGGGCCTGTCCTGCTAATGGATAAGGTAATTAGCACCACATAGAACCTAATTGTTTTCTTGGCATTAGAGTCACATGACCTGAGTTTTACATTTTGTATATTTTTCTAAGCAGAGATGAGATGCAGAATCTAAAATTTTGCATATAAAGACAACATACAATATCAGGGTTCTGGTAAAAAAATATAATTAATTGTAAAATTAATAAGTTTTATTTTGACATTTATATATATACTTTCGATCAATCTTTTTATTTTTTTTTACAAAAATGAGGTTTACAAGTTATAAATTTAAGTGTTAATTTTGTAATCTGCATGATTTAATAATGCATGTTAGCTTTTTAGATATTTGAAATATCTATGCTTTTTATATGTTAAAAATATGCAGCTTTTTTTGTAACCTGTGTTAATGCATGTTAGCTTTTTATATTTTTAAAATATATTTTTTTAATCATGCAATCTCAGATCTATTTTGTAATGTTTTGCTTAACCAGATTTCTAAATTATTTATGTTTTGGCTTTTTTATGTGATCTCAGATGTGTATGTGTTGTTTTTCATTGATATTATAGTCACATGACTCAAGTTCTAAATCTTTTACATTTTGGCTTTTTTTTTATTATGCCATCTCAGATCTATTTTGTAATATTTTGCTTGATCAGATTTCTAATTTTTTTTTTTTTTTATATTATGCAATCCCAGATCAATTTTCAATGTTTTGCTTGACCAGATTTCTATGTGTCTTGCAGTTTAATTGATATTATAGTCACATGACCCAAGATCTAAATTTTTTACATTTTGGCTTTTTTTATTATACGATCTCAGATCTATTTTGTAAAATTTTGCTTGACCAAATTTTTATGTGTGCTGCTTTTAATTGATATTATAGTCATGTGACCTGACTTATAAATATTTTCTGTTTTGGGTTTTTTTTTTGAAATTAATCACATGACTTGAGTTCTAAAGTTGTTGCATTTTTGCATACTTTTTTTATCATTTAGATGTGACTGATGATGTTTTTGGTCATTTTTGACATTCAAAATGGCTGAGATCACATACTAAATTAGCACACTGATATTATATTGCCTTATTTAAATATTTTTTTATTGTGCTATAATACATGCTTAATTAATCATACATATTAAGAAACACTGACTTTTGCAATACTCAATCTTTTTTAAATTTGCTAGACTCTTATTGTTTAGAACAGGGGTGTCCAAAAAGTCGATCGCGATCGACCGGTCAATCACAAAGCCAATTTTGGTTGATCACTAGGCCAATCTGCCAAGAACTGGCTGGCAAGAACTGACCAATTATGAGTGAAACAAATTGTCAAGATTTTTGACTTTTTTTGTTATTTTTGTTTTTGTTTTAAATTTTCTTTCAACTCTAGATAGGTGAAGTCCAATAAATCGTACCATTATTGAAAATAATATTTTTAATCTTGACTTAATGTGTTTTTGTAACCAAATGCAATGCATGAACATAACGCGCAAATGCAACAGTATGCATGCAGTTATTGACTCAAAAAAAAAAAACACAGCTATTTAGCCTGAATATTTGGTAGTCTTATACGATAGTTTCTGTTTTTTAGTATTGAAACAGTATGATTTATCTATCTTCCAGTTTCAGACTACTATGTTTCATAATAGTATAATTTTCTCTAATTCAAATTCATCCAAGTCAATGTATATTTTAAAATAATACTAAAATATTGTATAAAAGTTCTGTTAATGAGTATGTGCGTATACTGTATGTGTGTACATTCATATTGCACATTAATTAGCTAATAATATCTGTATACATATAACTATAATACGCAGTTCTAATTTAAAATAATAATAAATTAACTCTTTCCCCACCTCTTACGAGGCTCCTCATCGACATCTGACATCACTCTAACTCAGCCAGTTTTTATACGAAAATATTCGTTAAACACGTATTCAATTCGTTTTTAAAAGCTCTGTAAGATGGTGCCATCTTCCGATTTATTTTACAAGTAAAAAATAAAAAAAAACGCATTTAAACCTAAACAAAGAAGGAACATTATTTGTGATTGGTTCTTAGCATGCTCTCAGCCGAAAAAGACATTCTGATTGGCTGGAAAGAACAAAGAAACTGCCTGATCAAAGAAAATAAAGAAAAACGCTGAGATTTTCATTTCGAATACAATCTAAATTATTATAAAAGAATATTTTGAGAAATTAAAATTATTTTCAGAGAGAATAATAAAAAAACAAAATTATTTTCGAAAAATATTGAAGATTTAAGTAAAAATATTGAAGATGTAGTAAAAAGAAATATTTACTTTTCTATAACGTAAATGTCGATCTTTTTGTTTATATTATAGCTTTTATGTTGCCGATATTGAATATTTTAGAATAAATAAATAGCAATTTATTTTTTAAAGAACTTTCGTTCTCTTCATAACCTGAAAAATTAATAATATACTTTTTATAAACGTATCTGAGTTGAATTTAATATTATAGGCGAATATGTTTTAACAATAGGCTTTGTCTTCAGTTTGTGAGTTGGCCAATTAAAAGATTTGATTTTTATCTGATACAACCAATAATAAAATTAGTGGTTAAAAAGTTAAAGTAAGTTGTGTAGACATTATTGGGTGTGTAGAATTGCACCTATGTATATATGCGAAGGAAACTGTAATGTGATAGATTTTGTGAATTTAAACAACTTTTCTAAATTATCTATTTTAAGTTATTATAAATTTAGTTTATAAATTTGCTTGCATATAAAATCCTAAATTCAGTGTGATAGTGTTACACATATAAGAGAATATTTACACTTTACAGAACTGAAATCTTTTTTTTAAAAAAGATTTATTTCTTGGAAATCATTCTGACTCACACCTGGTAACCAAGAGCTGAAATTTAAAAAAAATAAAAAAATAAATGTAAGACAAAGGCAAAATCACTGGACCAGCACTATTTATCAATTACTCAGCTGGAGTTTTTGTCTTTACTAAGGTTTAATAAAGTAGTGTTAAAAACTAAAATATAAGACTTAAATTTGTCAACAAGTTATGACTTATGCAGGAGAAGAGAAATATTTGATATAAAAACTCCCAATTTTCCTTACTAAATGTTCATTCTCTAATATTCAGAATGTAGTAGTGCCCTGTATGAACAATATTATTATTATTAATCAATATTATTTATCGATGGTGACCATGTGGAGTTTCAATTTTTCTTCTGTTTAAAATGTAAGTACCTTTTCTTATGCTTTAATTTAAATTGTGGCTTTTCTTATCTATCTATTTACTTGATTAATGAGCCTTCTCGGTAACAGATGTTTAAGCTGAAGTCGTTAATGGAATTAATGATCGCAGTTCATGAGTTTTTAATTTTCTTTCAAAATATTTAATTCAATATTTACTATTTATTTTGAATATTCAATTTTTATCAGTTAAGTTTGGGGAAATAAAATTGTTATAAGTATTTCTTTTTTTATTTTAATAAACCAATGAACATGAGCAGTAAACCCAAAAAATCGAAAACTTATCATTTCAATGAAGAATGGGAACTCTACTACTTTTTTACAATGGTGAATGATAAATGTTGTAGCTTAATATGCTTTACCTCGATAGCCATTGCTATAAAGGGTAATATGGAGAGACATTTTTTAGCTTTACATAACAAGTATCAAACAAATTATCCACAAAGTACCGAATTGAGAAAACGTAAAGTTAGGGATCTTAAAACTCAATTAAAAAATCAACAAAAAGTTTTTAAACAGCCAATGTTGAAGTCACAAGCAGTAACTACTGCATCATTCAAAGTAAGTTATCTTTTAGCAAAAAAATGTAAACCATTTTCTGAGGGTGAATTTGTAAAGGAAACTTTTTTGGAAATGTCAGATTCACTTTTTAGCAATTTTCATAACAAGAGTGAAATTATTGCTGCAATTCAAGATCTGCAACTATCTCAAAACACTGTGGTGCGATGAATTGAGAAAATGAGTGGAAATGTAAAAGAACAGTTATATAATGATATTAATAGATGTTCTTGTTTTTCTCTTCAATGTAATGAATCAACAGATATAAGTGATACAACACAATTACTTGTTTTCATTCGTATGGTTTTTAAAGATTTTACATCTAAAGAAGAATTGTTGGGTCTGATTTCTTTGAAAGAAAGAACTAGAAGTGTAGATATATTCAAAGCCTTTAAAAACTTGCTCAATGATTTGAAAGTACCACTTTTTAAATTAGTTTCAATAACAATGGATGGTGCAGCTGCAATGATAGGTCACATAAATGGATTTATAGCCCTATGTCAAAATGAAGATGATTTTCCTGCTTTTTTGAGCTACCACTGCATAATTCACCAGCAAGTGTTATTCAGCAAGAGACTAAACACAAAAGAAGTAATGGACATAGCATTTAAAATTGTTAATTCAATTCAAGAAAGTTCCCTCAAATGGCGTCTCTTCCAACTGCAGCTTGTTGAAAACCAACCTGAGTTATTATTACATACCAATGTAAGATGGTTAAGCAGAGGTAAATTTCTGGAACAATTTCGTGATTTATTGCCTGAAGTAATAGATTTTCTCCTTGAGCAAGATGGTAAATGTGAAAATTTAAACGATGAAACTTGGCTTAGTGACTTAGCTTTTCTAACCAATTTTACTTCAATGTTAAGTCATTTAAATATAGAATTACAAGGTAGAAATAAAACAGTAATTGATATGATCAGCTGTGTAGATGCATATAAGACAAAATTTATTATGCTAATAGAAGATCTGCAACAAAATAATCTGAATCATTTTCCAAATATGGCGGATCACCTACAAAAGCATAAAAATATTAATTATAATATCAACAAATATGTCGCAGAAATCCAAAAAGTAATTGAAGATTTTAAGGTAAGATTCTAAGAATTTGAAAAAATTAAAAAAATTGTGGAATGTATATCTTTTCCTTTTAAAATAGATTTAAATGTGAAACGCATTAGCCAAAATTTTTTAGACATATTTCATATGGAGCAACAGGCTTTATAAAATGAAACTATAATTTTACAAACTGATTTAATCTTACAAGCTGGAAAATTTGAAGAAGATTTTTGGAAATACGTCAACCGAGAAAAATATCCCAATATCATCAAATGTAGTGAATATATTTAATCTTGTTTCGGATCTACATACCTGTGTGAATCGGCATTTTCATACTTAAAGTTAACGAAGACTAAACAATGTTCTGTCCTAACTGATTCCCATACTGAGGATTTATTATTATTATGTTTGTCAAGATATACACATAATTATGATTCCTTGGTTAGAGACATGCAAACACAGTTTTCCCATTAATGTTAAGATAATAAAATAAATTCTAAATATGTATTTATCAGTAGCTAATTTGAATTAATAAATATTGTTAATAATTATTCATGTTGCTTTAATTCCCCCAGACATGAGTTTTTTAGCCTGTTAAATAATTGTTATTTTTTTACGTAGGTAGATATATAAAAATAGTATGTATTTCACATCTTTCTCCACTTAGACCACACCTATGACAACAAGTCGATCGCAACACATTTTCAAAATAAAAAGTCGATCTTATGAACACAAAAGTTGCCACCCCTGGTTTAGAATCAGATAGAGATAGATTTAATAAAATATTTCAGTGATTTAAATAATTGATATTACCTAAAGAAAAGTTCAGTTATTAAATAAAAACAATATATTTAAATCTCCCCCCTCTGATTCTAATTTGTCTTTTTATTATTATTTCAAAATTAGTATTTGAAATTTGCTAGTTAAAATCTATTTAAAATCGGTTCTTTCAAAATGTCATTTAGCCACTAATGCAATTAAAATGGTTTATAGAAAACGTCCCAATTTAAAATGAAGACAGAATGTTAAAAGTAAAACTTTATTTTCTTTTAAAAGTGACAATTATATATGCATATTGCATATAGGTGATTTAGAAACAACTTTCAGTTTTTAAAATAAATTTAATGTTCGAAGTTGAAAGTTAAAACACTATTTTCTTTTTGACAAATAAATATGTGTACTGCATGAAATGATAATTTAATTCTTTAAATCTTTTGACTCAATTTAGTATATTATCATCATAGGCTATGGTATCGACATTTCTGTACATATGGCAGACCTATGGAGTCACTTTCTAATTAAGCAAGAATTAATTTCTTTGCAAAATCTTTTATTATATATATCATAATTGCATAGGCCTTGATTTAGACCAGCGTTTCCCAACCTGTGGTACACGTACCACTGGTGGTACACGAAAAATAATCAATAATGGCGGACATAAAAAATAAAAAAAATTAAATCATAAAAATATCATAGAAACGTTTTTTCCTATAATTCATAAAAATTATTTTAATGAATAATATTATACTGTAAAGTTGTTAATATGTACAGTCGATGATCGAAAATCCAGCAATTGATATCGGTTTTTTTTTTGGAGTGCACTTTTAAATTTAGCCGTTAGCCACCAGTAACTTGAGATGTCGCCACCACTGTTGTCATAGTGCTGCACTCTCATTCACTTCACCACATGGCTTACAAGTGACAGGTTATTGTTTGTGATTGTATCATCTTTGTTTATTAAAATTCATTGATCCCTATATAACCTGCTTATTCGAACTTAGACAAGAAGCACAGGTTTTTTTAAGACAATCCTTTTGATCTCTCTTCGAAATTGTATGATTTTGATTGGCTTCAGGTGCTTGCATATTTATCTGATATTTTTTGCAAATAAATGAACTTAAATTTGACACTTCAGAATAACTCGATAACGATCTTTAATGTTAATGATAAAATTGAAAGTATGATTAAGAAATTAGATTTTTGGAAACAGTGTATTGAAAACAATCAACCGGAAAAATTCGAAACTCTACATATTTTTTTGTTTGAAAATAAGGTTAGTCTGTCTCAAGATATACAAAAAATATAATAGCACATTTAACAGGATTAAAATTGTCTTTCATGGAATATTTTCCAAAACCCGAAAACACAAATGATAAGTGGATTTCAAACTCCTTCTATGAAGAAAATTTAGAAAAAGCTACATCACTATCAATAAAAGAGAAAGAAAATTTAATAGAATTATCGACACAATCTAATTAATTTTGGTTAAACATTAAAGAATATGAACAGTTTTCTGAGAAAGCTCTTAAATTATTATTACCATTTACTAGTATGGAATTAGTAGAAAGAGCTTTTTCTTTATATATATATTTTTAAAAAAAGTATTGAAACAGATTGAATGCAGCTGTAGACTTAAGGGTATATCTTGCATCTTCTGAACCAAATTTCAAAAAATTATGTTCTTCGAAACAAGCACAAGGATCTCATTAAATTTATTTTATAAAAACATTTGATTATGATAAAAATATATATATTAATTGGGTTTTTATAATTTTGTGTTTTTATTAAAACCATTTATTAGTAAATGAAATATGACAAAATAGTAGATAAAGATGATACTTTGAACAAACACATACATATATGTTACAGTGAGTTTATAATTTCAGTGAGTTTATAATCCAGCATGACGTTTAGGCATGTTACAATGTAATTTGTCTCATTATGTGATGTGAATACATGGTCACCCTATAATATGTATAATGCAAATAAAATAACACACTCGCAATAACAAATTTCACAAAATACAATCATTTTTATGAAGTGGTACAATTTAGCATGATATACTACCAAGTGGTACGTGAGCCAAAAAAGGTTGGGAAATGCTGATTTAGACTATAGAATAGATATCAGCATGTGATAAACTTATGACATGACCATTTACATTTTATAGATTTAAATTTAAGTCCAGATGTGTATTATTATATATAAATATAGTGTTTCTTGGTTGTCTAATTTCTTTATTAGCTTACTGCATTTTCCAGCAGGTGTATAACCCTGCATTGGAAGATTTAATTTGATGGGTTCTGTTTGTCTAATTTCCATGCAAATGTGGAAACAGTCCTTTATTTTCCAGACCCAGAGGGTCTTCATATTTCTTGATACCATTGCAATGGATCATTTCTGCCTGTTTATGAGAGTTATTTAAGGTTACATGAAGATGCTCATTCCTTTATTCCATGACCCATTTATTTTATGAAATTTGTATCTAACTTCACAACAGCAAAGATATTCCTATTGAGCCTTATTATAAGACTTGGATATGACATTGCAAAGGTGATCATATGGCAGTTTACCTCGTTATTTATTTGTTTATTACTTTAGAAACTTAGTACAGCCTTCTTTATCTTTTGTTATATTAAAGCTTGATATTTCAGTTTTTATTGGTCATGATCATGAGAGTTATGCATTTATCTATTTAACCATACTTTTCTAGATTTAATTAAACTTACCTTACTTTAATTATTGTCATGTACCTGTTTGAAAAATATCTGCACCAAAGATCAATATATGTAATCATCTAATTAATGTAATTCCACTTTCTTCTAAATCTAGTAAACTAATTAAGTGGTAGTCACTTCTTTTATTTATTTGTGTGTAACTTTAATTACTAATAAAGTTTTTGTATTTATATATGTACATTACATTGGGTGTCTTGTCTTTGTTTTACTACAGGAAAGAATCATCCTGATGGTGGTTTATGAGGTTATCAGCACATCCTAACTATAATATATATATATATATATATATATATATATATATATATATATATATATATATATATATATATATATATATATATATATATATATATATATATATATATATATATTGTACCTATATTGATATAGGCACATATAATTTTTATCTAAAATTATTATTAAAGTAATCTTTCATAAAAGAAAAAACATAAAATTAAATGTTGAAGAGTTTATTCAGTTTGTTTTAGAAAAAGATAGGAATTAAATAGTTTTTATTAGTATTCGTAAAAATATAAATATACAAATCTCTTTTCATTCAAGTTTAATTAAAGAAAAAATAATGTTAAAACTAAATAGTAAATTGTATTAAAAATATATGACCGTATATATGTGCGATTGTCAACAATAGAATAAATGTTATTATAAAGTTAAAGAAGATTATTATTAAAAAACACGGCAATGGTTATTAATTAAAATATAAAACAACATCTCTGCATGGCTATTACTAATTAAGCAATCTTCCAAAACACGTTTATCAAATGATTATCATTGGAATTTGACAACAGATCTTTGCCGGAGATATCAGAAAGACAACAAGGCGCAGGTATAAATAGACTTTTTTTATCGGACAGTAATTCAGTTCCACAAATTAATTGAGTGAGATCAGTTCACAAAGTTATTGAGAGAGTGCAGTTCGGAAATTAATTGAGTCAGTTAAGAAACAAAATGCAGTGCTGAGAATATTTTGGAACGCACGTTCACCTCCAGCCCAGATGTCCGAGAAAACAGCAGATCTGCCCGTGAAATAATGTCAGCTTAACATCTTAGAAAATCTCCGTCAGTATCTATTTGTCTCCGATAGCAATAATCGTGAAAATCAGGAAACTCAGCAAGGAAACGTCCCAGCCGGCTGGTAAGCATTTATAATGGAAATATCCTCACTGAAAGCAGCCTCCAAAGAACAAAATTCTACGTCAACATTCAAAATCCTAGGTAAAACATTTGCTTATTTTCGTTTATACTGTAATAGCCATTGCATTTCATTAATTCGTGCGAATCCTCCAAGAGTCTAATTATATGAACTCGATATCATACATAAATGAACTATTGATATGTGTGTGATTAAATTTCAAATGCTATGTAGTCCTTTATTATCATTATTATGTGTGTGCATTAGTTAATATGTGCATGATCATTCTACCAATATTTATTAGTTAAATTAGAGTGTTCTGTTATTAAATCTATAGGAATATTTAAACTATTTAGAAATGTTAATTTAAAATATGCGTGTGTTTTATTAGAATTATAAAATGTTTAAATTTAGTAAATAAATGTTAGTTAATAAATTATCTTTAAAATTAAACTTTATTTGTCGGTCAATTCTTTTTATCAATTCTTTTTACCAAATTCTTTTATCAATTCTTTTTATAAATTCTTTTTAACAAATTCTTTATCAAGTCTTTTAACCACTAATTAAGTATAATCTATTAGTGATTACAAACAACTGAGCTAGTCGTGGATTTAGGCGTTGGGTTAGTTGCCACTATTCAAAGTGCGTTGTCTATTCTTTTAGAATAAGCAGCTGGTGCCCGTGTTTATACACAAACAAAAAAAGTGCTTTGAACTTGGTGTTGAACTCAACAGTCGAGAAGAAGTTATGTCCTGGAAATGTAACGTTAGTTATATACTTTATAGCTATCGTTTGGGCATACATACTCTCCGAGTATGTTCTTCTCTGCCTAAGAGGCTGGTGTTTCGAATACACATATTCGAAGACGGTTCAATGGCTAGACCCAACTTGGGGCTGAACCTAAGAAACAATAGTAACGAGGTACTTTGTTTCTTGTTTGAAAAATTTGTTTTATACAAAAGTTAAATTACGTATGTAAAAGTGTTTTAATTTTAAAAAAAGAATTGACCGAAAACTTTTTTTTTCGAAATGAAAAGAGATTTTGACATTTATGCTATCAAATCAGAGACAGCTGATATTTGGGCGGGGTTAAAGCATTAAGAGCGGGTAGCAAAAAGGACAAAAGGTTGGAGGTAACGTGAGTTTCTGTCTTAGTAAGAAAAATAAATAAATAAGTTGTATTTAAATTTAGTTTAACATAAGTGCTAGTCTGAAAAAAAAATACATAGTGTCAAAATGGGAAAAGATATAGAGCTGGAGGAAGTAATAAAAAGAGTAGAGGTGTTAGAAAAAGAACATGAGTATGGGAAAACATGGGTGCACATACATAAAATGGAGGCAGTAAATCAGCTGCTAAAGATAAAAGCATTCTCAGGGAACAGGGGAGAATCCGAGTGATCACTTAGAGAGCTTGGAATGTTATTGTACTTTGAATAGTTTAAGCGAGGGAGCAAGAATTGCTTTAGCTTGCAGTCACATACAGGGAGAAGCCCAACTCTGGTGGAATTCATTACATGTAAAACCGACAACATTCGGTGAATACAAGTGTTCGTTGTTGGCAAACTATTGGGGGGAGGAGCTGCAGGAAAAGGTTAAGTTTCAAGTAGAGCAGGACAGGTGGCAGATGGGGGAGTTATTTATTACATTTTTTCGTAGACAAATAGCGAAATTGAGATCAATCACAGCATACAAATTATCGGAGCAGCATATTATGCGTATCGTTAGGCATGGTTTACCTGAGAAGGTGGAACAAAAGATGATTGGCAAGCAAATGGTAGAGCAGATGGACGAAATACTAATGGCATTGTACAACAATAGGGGGGTGGTGGATGGTCAAGATGAGGATGGAAATTCAGAAGTTGATTGTACACAAGTAGCAAATCTGGTATGTAGTGGAGAAGAAAGCATGCTTGTGATGGCACCTCAGAGCTGTCTGAAGATAGAGATAAAGGTAGGGGGGTGGCAACTAGTGCATTGTTTGATTCAGGGAGTCAGGTATCGGTAATGTCACAGGAAATGTTTAATAAAATAAATAACATTGACCCGGAAATTAAAATATTGCCTTTAAAAACAGTATATGTTTTGTTGGCTAATGGTAAGAAGGCGAAGTTGGCATCCAAACAGGCATGGGTGAAATTACACATGGCAGAGGGAGAATATATGCACATTCTGTTGATTTTGGAGGAACTGATTCATGAGGTTATATTAGGCTCGGATTTTATGTACAAAACAGGCTGTGTATTGGATTATAAATGGAGCTGGGCAGAAATAAACAATGTAATAATTCTGTTTACAAAACACCAGAAGGATGAGATAAATAGACAGAGTGATGCACAAAGCGCAGTAATGGAAATAGAGATAGGGGAAAAGGTGGATGAGTCAAAATGCATAAATGATAATCAAAGAGACCAACTGAAGAAACTATTCAATAGATATGAAAGCGTATTTTCCAAGATTCCGGGGGTAATCCAAGGGTATGAACACAGGATAAGGCTTATGAAAGACCAACCATATCAAGCCCGTGCTTATCCCATACCTCATCAATATAGATGTAAAGTAGAAGAACAAATAGACAAAATGCTTAAATAGGGGATTATATCTAAATGTTCATCTCCTTTTAATAACCCTATCGTAACTATAAAAAAAAGATGGATCAATTTGGTTATGTTTGGACACACAGCACAGCAGTTAAATAAGATAACAATAGCTGATACTAATGCTCCACTGCCTATGAGTGAATTGTTATTGAAATTTCAAAATAAGAAAATATTTTCGACATTCAACTTAACTGCCATCTACTGGCAAATCAAACTTCATCCAGAGGATCGGAAAGATACGGCATTTAAATATAACGGACGTGCATATAATTTTAACCAGATTCCCTTCGGGCTAAAAAATAGTGGGGCAATGCTTATACAATGTCTGGATCAATTCTGTCTGGAATTCCTACAGTTTTAAAGTATTGTTGCTCCAAAACTCGAATAGTCTGTCTTGCGTTCGCTTGGGCTACTGGATATGCTGCTACCAGCTTCGAAAATACGTCATATGTTACCATGAGATACTTCATTTTATTGAATGGAGGCAGAGGTCCGTAGAAGTCTATCACTAGTAAGCTGTTCGGGCGTTGGGCATATATAGGTTGCAGCGGCCCGACTCCTGATGTGTTAGCAGGCTTGATTGCTGAACATATGGTGCATCTACCAATCATGTCTGTAATATTGGCATTCATTCCTGGCCAGTAAAACCAATGACTCAGCCATCCTTCCACTTTATTTGCCCCATAATGTCCGAAAGTGTTATGCACATATTTAATCATTTGCTCTCTCATGGCGACTGAAAGAATAATGCGTGTTTTTTTTCCATAACACATGCTGTAAGAGTCCTCCCTTTAAACAACAGTGATTTTGGTCCCTCCACAGCATACAACTGGCCCCCAATTATAACAGATAATGGTTATTCGTACGGTTGCTTAATTATTTGTGTATTCAATTATATTTATTTCGATTATTTTATTCTATATTATACTTATTTATTATATTTTAATTCTTTTCATAACTTATATTTCCTATCCATTTATTGTTTTCAACTTAGATTCTTTATTATCTTATTCATTATTTTAACCAATGCCGTTACAATACAAGCAGAGAGCTAATACAGATATAAACTTAATTTCATATCTATACCCTTGATCGAACCCCAAGGCAATATGTACATATTATCTTGGCATTATTTTTCCCGACCAAGATACCCTCAGCTGCTGAACAACGCAAACTATTTCAAAGAAACTTAACTAATGTCCAGTGCTTGCTATTTATTTTTTAGAATTGGGATTTTGCACGAACAAGCAGCACATGAATATCTTAAACAAATCAGTATGCCCCTTAATCACTACTTACAGTTTCCCCCCTGTCATAGCTTGGTGATAGGAGAATAAAGCAAGGATACAAAATTTAATGACAAATATGTTTAATACTAATATTCACACTTTATATAACAAATTACATTATAATAACAATAATAAACACACACTTATAAATACTTGGCTATAAAAAATATATGCAAATAGATCAGATATAAAAGTTCATTCTTCTTTAACTTAGCATAATATATTTTTCTTTTCTAAATTTATTTTAGAAATAAGCATTATAATTATAGTAAGAGCAACTTTTAATGTAGATATCAGGTTTCAATAATGAATTATTAAATTTAAAGTCAATTTTAAATATGAGGAAACTGATGCATTTTTCACTATAATGAATGTAAAATATAAATGTCTTTCAATTTTTTCTCGCGTGTATATTTTAATTTAATTGGATAAATACTGAGTATCCTCCAGTTAAAATAGTTCAGTACAACAGAGTATTTAGCCATATAAATAATTAATGGTTTAAATTTAAATTTTACTTTCCAATAAATAAATAAAAAAAGATAATATGTAAATAAGATGAGAGATGTGAAACTTCCTCTAAACATTTTGTCACTATAGTTTCATATTCTAACAGAAAATGGATATCAGAAAATAGTTACATTCTTTTTTAGCCTCCCATTACTGTAAAACAATTTAAAATAATTAGTTTTAAAAACATACTTTTACTTTTAAACAAAATAATAAATTTTTAAAGAAAATTACAACTTTTTTATTAAAGAAAAGAGAAGTTTAGGATCCAGCCATGCACAGCAACAAAACAAGCAACAACCAACAAAATGAATCCTGGACCCCTATTTATATCTGATAATTTCACACCTCCCTCAATTATTTTATGTTAATTATTTGTCCAATACCAATTATTTTTTAAATTAAACTTGAACATTTTTGATAGCTGTGAAATTGATTACTGATGTAACTGATCTAATTATACATAAATCATGTGACTTAACAGCTGCAAAGTCAAAAGTTTATTATTAACCTTTATTATATAATATTTTTAAGTAATATTATATAAAATAAAATAGCAATAAATATAAAAATCAGAGCTAGTTTTATTTATCAAACTTTTAAATAAATTTTTAATTTTAATAATTTTATTTATTCATTTGTTTTTTTAAAAATCAATATTGGAATTAAATTATTATTTATTCCTTATTTCACATATGTTCCTCCATGCACACATATGCACACACATGGGTGACCTACAAACATGAACACACACTAATTACTTACTAGTTATTTTTAAAACTACAAAATAAAAATATTACTGAATATTAAATTCAAAATAACTTTATAAATTAATTGCTACTCTAAATTACACTTTTTAAATATTATTATATTGTTTTTAATAAAATTTACATTATTTTTAAACTAATTTAATACTATTTGTTCCAATTTATTTACAATAACTGTTTATTATTGTTTAGACACTAAAATGATTTAAACAATAGTTATTTTAAAATACATTTAATATTATTTATCAGTTCACAACTATTATATTATATGAAGTGAAGCAGTGTACTTCCTTTGTTTTCAGTGTTGAGACTTAGTCCACATCAGTATTAAACATCTGAGTAAGGTTAGGGAGTCACTATATTTTTTAGATTATTAAAATTAAGAAGTTCTTCTTGTCCCTTGTGTGTCCATTTTGGAATGTTTTTCCATCATATATTCATAACTATGTGTAATGTAGTTTGTCAACTAAAATAAAAGGTAGGATTAATTTCTTCTATTGAACATCTAAAGCAGAAGTAGTGCTAAAGTCACTGGTTGGTCTATAGCATCATTCATTTTATGATGTTTTATCTCTTAATTTCATAAGCAAACCAATGGGATGTAGCTATGTTAATTATATTACAACAGGTGTCATAATTCAGAAGCACGCATGAAAGACTATCGATTCTGAAGATATGGAAGAAAATTATCACTGGATTTGGAAGTCTTGGATAGATATTTCAAATCATATCATGCTAATTTAGTTTAAATTTTAGATCATCAAATTGGTTAGATATTTCTAATCACATCATACTAATTTATTTTAACTTTTAAATCATCAACTCCTCAAAATGATTCACCCCCATCTTGAATGAGTAAACAAACAAACAAAAAAGTTTAGCTAGTTAATAGAATTGTTCAATTGGCTTAGATCCATATTGCATTGTTTAATTACCACAGTGTTGGTTTGGGTGAGAGAACATATTAGAATTAGCTAATAACATGTAAATGTTTGAAGTAAAAGTACAAAGACGTTTATTTTAATGTTTAATTACTCCAAATTTGAGTTTGTTCAGTAATAAATAGTGGAATTGGCTAATAACATGTCTATGTATACAGTAAAGTGTAAAAATGTTTATTTTGATTACATGGTGTAATAAATGTTTTATTTATTTTAAACTTTGTTGAGAGTTGTTCTTTTACATGCATTTGAATTATTAGTTTTCATACCTACATATCCAATGTGATATAATTGCATTATTTCATAAACTTAATAATAAACATGTTCAAATCTGATGATATTATTTTTTCGATCCATACATTATATGAAATGCTTAATTATTTGATGAAGTTCCAGGTAAGTTTATGTACTTAGTTATTATTTAGATAATGATTTGAAATAAAATGTACCACATTTCTGTCATTGTTTAACTGTTACTTCTTTAGAACAATACTCAATTTTATGTCTTATCTTTTATGATAATTGGTAGCTGTTATAAAGCATAAATTTTAAAATAAGTTATGTAATAAAACCCCTGAGATATTCCCTTATTTTTCCAAGTAGATATGACTTTAGTTATTTAATTTAACCTTATCATACAGTAAAAGTTGGTTAGTTCTATAACTTAGTTTCATTTAATTTACAGTGAAAGTTGATTAGTGCTACATTTTTGTTTTATTTAATTTAAACTTGTTACACAGTGAAAGTTGATTGGTGTTACATCCTTGTTTTGTTTAATTTAAACTTATTATACAGTAACAGTTGATATGTGCTATATCTTTGTTTTGACCTATTAAAGTACCACCATGGTCAGTCAAAAGTGCATTTAGATGATGGGAGGAACTAAACTTGAACTACAACTTATTAGTTTGAATGGATGGAACTTTATCAATTACAATTACTTTATTATTATGAAACCAAGTAGATATTTTATTCTTATTGATTCATAATATTTTCTTCTGTATTTTATTTGCATTTTACATATTATGTAACTCTAGGACACCCCCACCCACTGAGCTAAGCTATAGTTGGGTATTATTATAAGAGTCTAGATGATAATTCAGAATAGTCAGATTATTAGTTTATTCTATTATCAATAGAATTGCCCCTCCCCTGGGTATTTATTCATAGGTGATGTAAGATTGGTGTTGGGGAAGGGTTACAGTATATATGTGTGTGTTTCTTAACTTGATGTTTGCTTTAATTGTAAAAAAAAACTTTCCATCAGCTTTTTTTAATAAAAAGTGTTTATTGTATAATACTAATAATAATTAAGATATTTTATTGATTCTTGTTTATATGTTGACAAAATATTATCAACAGAATAGAAATATGATAACAACATAAAAAAATAATTTCAAAAAACCATATAAAAACGTATATACTTTTTTTTGACATAAATAAGTCTATTCGATATAATTGATAATTTATTTTAACGTATCATCAGTTTTATTTTCTCTTTAAATAATTAACTCTCAGCAGATTGTAGAAAGTGATAATGGTTAAAAATACAATCCCTCATTATCAGCTAAATTTAATTTTTAATGATGATAACTATAGATTTTTATAAAACAACAATTGGATCTAATTATATGTTTTTATTTAACTTCTTATACAAAAATAAACAAAATGCTTATATATACATGATTTTTGTAAAGGACAAACTTTTTTATAGAAATAATCAAGATTAAATTTAAAAACTATTTATTAGCAAATAAATATGTATTGATTACCAGTGTTATGAAAGTCATCATTTTATTAAAATTTGATACTCACACATTTATATTCTAGTTATTACGGGATGACACAAACACACACATAAAAGCACACACAATGGTGACTAATAATTACTTGCTAAATATAAAAAAATGTATGTTTGTGCACATGGTTTATAAATATCTATAGTAATTTTTTTCAAATTGCTTTAAATAAGGGGAAAAATTCACTGATTATTATGAAAAAAAATTATAATTTATAACTGCAGACAGTGGATATTTTTTTTCTTCACACAATAGTGAACACCAAAAATGAAAATTTGTGAAAATATCATAAAAAAACAATTTTCATTGTAATTTTGTGTATTATGAATAGAAAAATATTTTTATATTGCACATATGACCATAAGCCATGTACAAGTAAATAATGAAATTGTATTTACTTTGATAAGTTTTGTCTTCTAATTTTAAACAAATTGTGTTAATATATGGTATTTAAAATTAACAAAAAAATATAATTAATTTTGATAATCTAATACTGTTTGAATTAACTTATTCATGTGATGTCTAGATTTACTATTATAGTAAATATAAATATAAAAAATATCAAGCAATAATATTATTTAATAATTTTGTTTTTAAAATTGAATTTTTATTTGAATTAATGTTGTTGTTGTTGTTGTTGTTGTTGTTATTATTATTATTATTATTATTATTATTATTATTATTATTATTATTATTATTATTATTATTATTATTATTATTATTATTATTATTATTATTATTATTATTATTATTATTATTATTATTATTATTATTATTATTATTATTATTATTATTATTATTATTATTATTATTATTATTATTGTTGTTGTTGTTGTTGTTGTTACTACTACTACTACTACTACTACTACTACTACTACTACTATTACTACTACTACTGCTGAGACTGTTGCTATTATATTATTATTATTATTATCATCATCATTTTATTATTATTACTACTACTACTTCTACTGCTACTGCTTCTATTACTGCTACTATTGCTGTTACTGCTGCTGCTGCTACTACTTCTACTACTACCACAACTACTACTATTACTATGACTACTACCACCACTACTACTACTATTTTTAAAATCAGCTTTATTGAGTATGAAATTGTTATTTACAAAGTGAAAAAGGTAAATTACATAATCATGTCATTTACATTGCATATGAGAAAAAAATTAATTCTTGGAGGGACATAGTCAGTAATAAAGAGCAGGTTTTAAGAAGGGAAAAAATAATAAAAAAACATAAAATCCTTTTTCAGGTAATCTTGCTACTGTGTGATGTGTGTGGATTAATGATTATGTTGTTGGCACTTATATTGATGGCCATGTGTCTGTAAAAGTTTCCATTGGAAGAAGTAGTTGGTCTCTATTTTTTACTGCTCTTAGTTTGTTGAAGTATATTGTTCTGAGTTTGTGAGAACTGGGGTTTAACATGAAATGGCAGTGCATAAACCAGAGAGTGAACATTAAGTATGTTGTATTCGGATAAAGAGGAAGTTGCTGGTTTTTATTGCATTTATTAATAAAGTTAATATGTTACCATTTTTTCCAGTGAGGTTTGATATTAGTTTTCTAGTTTTGAAAAAACATGACAGTCAGATATAAAATGGTTGATTATATCTTCATCTCTATGTCATAGTGTACATATTGAATCAATGTTGGCATTTTTCATTTTTTTTGTTAGAAAAGCTTTTGTAGGTAGGGCATCTAAATTAATCATAACAAAGAATTCAAGATATTTAGGCTCTAGGTGCCAATATTTGAACTTTGCTGTAAGTACTTTGTTATCAAAAGACTACTGCTATGACAATGTGTGGTGGAATTTGCATTTACTATTTGATATGCATCCCAATATTTTAATTGCTGATTGATCATTTGGCTTATTATGCTTGCTTATTAATTCAATAAGTTTATGTATGTATTTGTTTCTAGTGGGTGGAGGAGTATCTGTTGGAGTCATTGAAATGCAAAAACTGCAAGACTGGAAGTTGATGATAATTTTTTGTATTGTGTTATATATCTTTTGAAAAGAAATACTGTAATATTGTGTAATAATAGTCCCTTATTTTTGGAATGCTTTTGCAAACTATTGATACTGATGGATACTGATTTTTTTATTCCAAATTAGTTGTGTGCCAAGGAATTAATTTTCCAATTGAATAAATGGGGCACAATAATTAATTTTGGGAAAAATTAACATATTGATTAATGAGATTTTACTGAGAAGTGATAAATATGTCTTGGCTAAAGAGTTAAATATTTTATTGATTGAAATTAGTAACTTATTTTGTATTAAAATTTTGGCTTGGTCTGTAAAGAGGTGGAAAGATATTCCAAGAAAAGAGTGGGAATATGTGTGTTTATTGCTTTAATAGGTGACCCAGTGAATAGGGAACACAGTCATTTTTTCCTGATTGTAATTTCAATTGGTATTGTCTTGAATATTTATCTAGTATTTTGTATAATTCTGGTATCCATTTTTTGTTGACAGAAATATTATCACATCATCCATGTAGGTGAGGTGTTTAACTGTTTGTTTAAGATATATGAGTAAACACCTGGTAGTTTTGTTTCTATTTCTGTAAGTAGTGGATTTATAAATGTGATGAACAGAAGTGAACTGAGCGAGGGACTCTGTAGGATAGAATTATGTAGAGTGAAAAATGGCAAGGTTTTCCCATTGGGAGTTATTTGTAAGATTTTATTATTAGTTGGTTAGCCAATATATACATTATTGGTAGTGGAATGTTATATTTCCCTATTAAACAGAAAAGCTATCAATTTGCACAGAATCAAATACTGCCTCTATGTCCAGTTGGATTGCCACTTTTGTATAATTTTGAATAGTGTTAGTGATTCTGGGATGAAACTGCCTTTTTTGCAAATTGAAATTTAGAAAAATGTAGGAGTAGCAAAGGCTGAATTTTGTCTTTAATTATGGACTTGATGATTTTTATTATAAGGGGTGACATACAGATTGGTCTTAAATTATGAAGTAGGGACGTCTGCATGGTGTTTCTAAAAATGGGACTATTGAAACTGGATTTAGTAGATTATTATTGTGTATTTGTTGTGAGAGAAATAACATATTATGTATTATGGGAATAGTGTAGAAGTTGAGGTGGGCAAGTAAAAAAATTAGGGATAGCATGCAATCCTGGATGTGCATTAATAGGCATGTTGTTTATTTTAAATTCAGTGTCTCTATTGGTAATGTTATGTCATATATTTGATATACCAAAATATAATTGAGCCAGGCTCAGCACTTGGGTTGTTGGTGAAATCTTGTCTTGAAGTGATTTAATATTGGTTATATTATATTCTCACCCATTAGAATTTGATCTGCTATGAGGAGTCAATGATGGAGCTGGGATCATGGTATTATATCCCAATGCCCATCGAATGTAGCATTTAGTCCAGTTTTGTGTGTCTGTCAGCTATAGCTTAGCTTTTTTAATTAACAAATAGTTTGCCAGTGTGAGCTGTGTATTTTTATATTCCTGTTTAAATGCCAGAAGTGTCTATTGGCACTGGAGTAGTTGTGCTATTTATTTTGTCTTTTATTAATTCTAATTTGTTTAATATTTTGGTGGGTGGTAGATTCTTTGCTGTATAATGCCTATTTATTGTGGTGATGATGTTGATGTAAGTGACCAGGCTTCTGTGGGGTCAAGAGATAAAATCTTATATTTGTTAAATTGTATATATATTTCAGGTAGTATAGCTTCTGGTGCATTTGCTCTAATTAAAAGACAAATCATGTTAGATAATGATAATGTAAGCTGGGTATATATGTGTAGGTTGATTTCTACTTTCAGGGCATTATCATCTTAGAATGTGACTGGATGGAGTGATGGTTTTATTTGAAACTGAAGCTCAGGTGAATAAAAGAGTAAATCTATTAATGTTGAATGTTGTTTATTGTAGAAGGGTATTGCATTTCGGGGAAGAAACTCTCTGCACCCTTCAGATTTTGATTAATGTAATGTAAATCACCGAATATTAATGTAATGTAAATCACCGAATATTATAATAGGTATGGGTTTGTAGATAAGTGTACATTAATCGTATTGATTAATAGATGAATCAGTGTTGATTTATTGTATAAATATAGCAAGGTAATGTTCAGTTTAAAATTTTTATTATGAAGTGACATAATTATCATATGCTGGTCACAGTAAGATATTTTATAGGATTGAATTGGAGAAGTGTTGATAATCAAAAAGCCTACTCCTGCCACTGAGTAGTTGGATGGAGAGAATTTGTCATATCCAAACTTGATTAGGTAATGATCAGGCTAAAGCTGGAGTTAACAGAGTATTTAACTTCAGTGAATGACAGTATGTGAGTAGGTGGGTGTGTAAACCAATCGGCCATTGCATACATTTTTTTAGGGAGTTAATTCCCCTAACATGTACTGCAGTTATTGTAAGTTTCATTTCTTAGTTTATGTATGATTTATGTGTTTATATTTACAGCTCTATTTTCAGGCAACTTGTTCAGAAAAAATAATCTTTATTGATAGGTTTCTGATTTTGGTGAACATATTTCACTGTTTACACCTGGATCTGCATTTAGTGATGAGTTTTCAGGACTAGTAGAAGTCGAGAGCTTGTTTTTCTTTGATTTTCTGTGGTGGATATTCACCCCCACTGTATAATCAGCTTGTTATGATACTAATTATGGTCTTTCTGTAGGTTGTCTTGTCCAGTACAATTCCTGTGGTGATAGTGTTAAGTTGGGATTTTGATTGTTTGATTTGAGTTTCTTCTTGACTGGCAAGAATGAGTCTGATATACTGTACGAGGGAGACATTAATGTCTCCATGGTGTCCATATGATCCACAGTGCAGTGTATATAATTATTTCTTTCCATTTTTTGTTTACTTGACTCTATTTACTTATGTTTAGGTGATTTCAGGATTGTGAGATTGTTGGTTTCTTCATCACTATAATAGGAGAATGTTGTTTCTTTTTCTTCATGGTTGTTTTTCCTTGTTGTTGAATTATTTGGGTTTATTATAATTGTAATTTGCATTTGTGAGTCATTTAGAAGTGAGATGAGTGTTTGCTCTTCTTCATTTATTTTGATAATTTTATCACTGACTGTGTGTATTGTATTTGAAAAAACTGGACATTGGTGCATTTTACTTGATGTGAGTCTGCAATTATTACATGCTCTTTTGGAATAACCTTTAATGATGTGTGTGTGTAATTTGCATAAAAATATTGAGGTGGTGTGCCTCTAAAGGTCATAATTAGTGGTGAGTTATTTGCAGTATATAATGTTGGTATATCTGTTGTAGTTATGTTTTTATTTAGCAGTATATTAAATGCTGCTGTATTCATTACAATTGGTATTGGTACTCTTTTATCTGTTAAATATTTAAAATTAGTTACTTTTCCATAGTATTATAATAGTAATTGTAAATCCATTTCTGACAGTTTTTAATTAAGTCTTGTGTTACTAGAGGGCAGTCTGTATCAATATAGCAAACTATTTTTGAATTTAAAAATTTAACATGCTTTTTACAAATTTCTTTTTGTGTTTTGTTATGAAAAAAAAACAGTTATTGGGATGAGTCAATATTTTGTAAATGTATTTCATAATTCCATTTGGGTTAGTTTGTGGTAGAATTTTTCTGTCAGGAATTTAAATAATTTAGTATTGGCATTTGTTACTGCCATTATGAATGACTTGCTATTTTGGAAATTTTCAAACAATGTAATAGTTCTTGGAAAACCATTTCATTAAGTTTGTTAATATATTGCTCATATAATTCTTGTGTAATGTGGTGTATTTGTTCTTGCCCTATATCACTGTTAAGTTGATGATCTTTTATTTCATTATCAATTTTTATTAGTTCTGAAAAAAAATCAGAGTCTGTCTGAGTGTAATCCATGACCATGTGTAGATCAGATTTTATGGCATTAGCATAAGTATTGGCATTAATTGTGTGTGTATTTTTATTATTATACTGCTCATTTAAATTCTTTTTATCACTTTGATGGAGTTGAGGTTCACTCATTTGGTTAGGACATTGCAATGTGGTCGATAGGACACTTTTCCAAGATTGGAATATTAACAGGGTTCGCTTCAGGCCCTCATAGGTATATTTTGTTTTTACTGATCAACATTTTATAATTTTCCCTTGCATATATTGCTATGAATTTGTTATTTCTATATTTTTATTAGTATTGTTGTGATTATTTGTATTTGATTCTAGGGTGTCTGATATGACATTCCTCTCCAAGGGTGAAAAATTAATAAGGCCAATTTTAGGTTCTCGTAAGTACATTTCATTTTTACCAGTATAGTTTTAAGATATTTTTTCTTGCATGATTTGTGATGCATCTATTATTGCCATATTGTTACTAGTATTGTTGTGATTATCCATATTTGATTTCAATATTTTTGATAAATCACTATTTTGAATGTGTGTTTGATTTAGTTTCTTAGAATTTGTAATATCTATACTGGCATTAAAAGCATCGGCTATTTTATAATATTTTGAAGAGCACCTGCATGTTTGTTTTCCTAAAAAACTACAACCACTATATCTAAATGATTTTCTTTAATCTTTGAGCTGTCAAATTATTATCCTTGCTAGTTGATATCAGAAAAGACATATAACTGTTTTATACATGTAAAAAACTCCCATATAATACAATTTCACTAGGAGCTAGATATGTAGCAGTATATATGCATGGACACCACCTTGCTTCTCTGCTACTACTATTACTACTGCTACTGCTATTGCTACTACTACTGCAAGTGCTGCTGCAGCTGCCACTGCCACTGCCACTACCACTACCACTACCACCACCACCACCACCACCACCACTACCACCACTACTACTAATTTTAAAGAACTTTTATTTGATATCATAAGTACATGTATGAAAATACAATTTTCTTGTTTGCCTTTTTTAAATTAACAAAACATGTTACAAGAGCTGGTCTACAATATAGTATTGAAAATTATTATCAAATTAAGTATTATGAATACATGAAATACTTTTACATTAATATTGTTGATAAATGAGAAAGAAATTAATCAATAACTGTAACAATATTAAATACAAATATGACAATAAAACTCTCACTTAAGGTGCAACAAATATGCGATTCATATTTCACAGTGGTGTTGGTAATTTGATCAAACTCCAAGTGGCTGATAATATATCTATTGGAGCTAGTGCCTGATCTCTTGTTTTAATTTTTGCTAACTTATTGAGAAAAAGTAATTTAAGTTTATGAGATGTGGGGTGCCATCTCATAAACCAGAGTGTGAATAGTATAAAGATTGTTAGTCTCATTGTTGGAAACAACCCTCTCTGAATATTTTCTATCAATACTGTTAAAGAGCATTTTGGATTATGGGTTATATCAGTAATTAGTTCTCGATATGTTTTGAGGGAAGTACACTGAGAAATAAAATGTTCCGTTGTTTATTTTTCTTTATTACATAGTTGACAAATGGCATCTATGTTTGGAGATCTCCATCTTCCAGCCAGAAAAGCATTGGTAGGTAAAGCTTTAAGGTTGATTTTTAAGCATTGGTAGGTAAAGCTTTAAGGTTGATTTTTATTAGAAAATCTAAGTACTTAGGCTTCAAGTACCAGAATTTAAATTTTTGAATTATAAATTTATTCGAGATATTAATTAAGCTAATGAGAATTTCAAGGGGATTGGAATCACTTTTTATGTAGTGTGCTTCCCAATACTTAATTTTAGTTGAGAAAAGGATTGTAGCAGGTACATTATGTTTGAATATTGTTTTTATTACATTGTTAATGAATTTAATTTTAATAGAAGGTGGAGTGTCTGTAGGTGATATTGGAAGAAACACTTGGAAATTTTCGTATGTTGTATAAAGTTTCATTACTGCATTATGAGTTTTTTGATAATAGAATGTTGAAATGCAATGTAATGACAGGCCATTTAGTCTTGAATGTTTTTGCAGACTTTTGATGCTTATTACCACTGCCTTATTATTCCATATGAGTTTGGTGCAAAGGGAGTTAATTTTTTTCTTAAATAAGCTAGTAAATTTAATGATAGGTGCATAGTATTTTATTTTTGGGAAAATTAATATGTTAATGAGTGATATTTAACTATGCAATGAAAAATATGCTTTTGAAAGTGAGGTTATCACCTTTTCAATTACAGATATTAATTGCACTTGTATTATCATACTCATTGCATTCATAGAGAGATGAATTGGGAGACCTAAAAATTTGTGGGCAGGGGAACTGCAAACTGAATGAATTTGATTACCAGAAAGGATACTCCAAATAGATGTTTTTCTTTGTTAAATTTTAAACTATATGCTGCAGAGCAATTTTGTAAAATGGTATACATTAGAGGCAAATGTTTTTTGGATGGCAAAAAAATGACTATATCATCCATGTATAAAATATGATTGATGGATTGGTTTATGAGGGATACATATATTTCTGGAAATTTAGATTCTAGTTCTAGTAGGAGGGGATTAATGTCTATAATAAAAAACAGTGAACTAAGGGGAGAGCCTTGTGGTATTGAGTTGTGTGGAGTGAAGTCGGGACATTTTGCCATTAAGAGTAATGTGTATTTTTCTATTGATGAGCAGGTTTGCTAGAACATACATTATAGGTAATAGGAATTTTATGTTGACTAAGCACCTGTAGTAGCTTGTTCACAGGCACTGAATCAAATGCAGCCTGTATGTCTAATTAAATTGCAATAGGTGCAGATTTTCTAACCTGTCTTACATCCTCTATTAATATTTTACGTAACATAAGTGCTTCAGAAGTAGAACATCCTTTTTTAGCAAACTGAAACTTAGACAACCCACAGCCTCTTTCACTCCCACTCCCCTTTTACTAGTCCTTCTCATTCTTTTCCTACTGCTACTTTTACTCCTACTTCTATTTGTACTCTTACACCTACTCCTAATACTACCCATACTTCTACTACTTCTACCACCACTCCCCCTTGTAACCCCAAGCACTCCCCCACTTTGATTTTCACCCCACTGCCATTCCCACTTGCACTCCCTCTCCCAAACCCACTTTCACTCTCAAACCCACTCCTACTCTCAATGCCCCTATTGCAACTCCTCTCCCACTACTGATACTACTACTCCTTTTTTTACTCCTCCTCCTTCTACTCCTCCTCCTACTCTTATTCTTACTCCTACTCTTATTTCTACTCCTACCTTTGCTACTACATATACCACCACCATGATCACCACCCCAATCACCTTCCACCCATTTTCACTCCCTCTCTTATTCCCACTACCATTCCCACTACCACTTTCATTCACTTCAACTTCCACTCCCACTTCCTCTAATCTGCCTCCTCTTTCTCATCCTCTTCCTCCTATTCATACTCCTACTTTTACTCCTGCTTCTACTCTTATTTTTCCTCTTACTCTTTCTTTCTTATCTTCTTCTCATACTATTACTACCACTACCACCACTCTGACACCCACTGCCACTCTCTCCCACTGTAATTTTCACTCCAACTTCCACTCCCATTCCCACTTCCATATTTCCTATTCTCACTCCTGTTACTTCTACTCCTAATCTTACTCTTTTTCCTAATCTTACTTCTACTCCTGCTTGTCTTTACTCCTACCTCTTCTCCTCCTCCTCCTACTACCACAATCACCATCATGACAACCACCACCCTCACCACCACCACCACTACCCTTAACACTATTTACAACACCAACTTCACCACTCTTACCACCTTTATCACCACTACCACTCCCATTCCACTGCCACTTCCACACCCACTCTTTGTTTCACTCCCTCTCACCATCCCACTCCTACTCCCTCTACTGCTTATCCTTTTCCTAATTTACTCATACTACTCTTTCTTCTACTTTTCCTCATCTTCTACTTTTTTTCTACTCCTACTGCTACTCCTACTGTTTCTTTTACTTCTTTTACTAATACTTTTACTACCACCACCCATATGTCCATGCCCACTCCTTACACCAACCTACACAACCCCCACTGCCACTACCACTCCCACTTATATTCTTTTCATTTCTACTTCTATTTCTTCTTTGACTCCTACTCCTACTACTTTTACTCCTTTTCTTACTCTTTGAACTCCTACACCAACTTTTACTTTTACTGCTTCTGCTACTGTTATTCTTACTGATACTGTTACTGCTACTATGGCTATTAGTACTACTACTTTGACTACTACTATCATGACCACTATCACCTGCGCTTCCACTACCACCACCACTCTTCTATTACTATTAATAATATTACTACTGCTATTACTACTTACCACTACTACAACCACCAATTCCACCACCTTCACTTCCACTTCCACTCTCACTAGACCACTTACTATTACTCCCAATTTCACTCCCCTTACTTCTAATCTTACTCCTATCCTTATTTTTACTTATACTTCAACATCTACTTTTACTCCTATGCTTTCTTTCTTCTATTTTTCTCCCACTCCTCTTTTCCTACTTTTTCTACTTCTCCTACTTCTACTCCTACTTCTACTGCTACTTCTACTGATACTGCTACTACTAATTCTACTACTACTATTACCACCACCATCACCATCACCCCTATCACTCCCACCACCTTCTCCAGCCCCATCCCCACCACCACCACTTCCACTTCCACTCATCTTGTCCCTACTCCCACTTTTACTTTCACTGCTACTCCAGCTCCTACTTCTACTCCTACTCAAACTCCTATTCCTACTCCTACTTTTACTCCTCTTTCTACTATCACTACTACTACTATTGCTACTGCTACTGCTACTACTACTATTACTATGACTATGAATATGACTACTACTACTATGATGACTACTATGACTATGACTACTACAACTACTACTACTACTACAATGACTATTATGACAATGACTACTATGACTACTACTACTACTACTACTACTACTACCACCACTACCACTACTACCACCACTACCACTACTGCTACTACTACTACTACTAGTAGTTTTAAAAGAGACTATTTGTTTAAATGGTTAATATTTTACATACAATAATCATGTTTTACATACAGTAATTGTTATATTGATTAATCAACTGTTTTACAAGATTCTACTGAATATAAATATTGTACAGTTTGTTTACAAACAAGTTTTACAAATAAATGAAATTTTACAGTTTTAAATGTAGACAATTATTATTTTATCATCTTAATTTTTTTTTCACAGTGGCATGGGTAATGAAAACAGATTTCATGTAGCTGCAAAAATATATGAAGGTGCAAAAGATTGGTCTCTTAATTTAATTTTTAATAATTTGTTCAAGAATATGGATTTTAGTCTTCATGATGTAGGACTAAAGACAAAGTGGCATCTCATATACCAAAAAGTGAGAAGGAGATATGTAACTATTCTAATTTGTGGGAATAACCCTTTTTTAATATTTTCAATGACAAGATTAATTGTTGGTATTCGAGATGGAATAATTGTTTTGATATAAGTTGTCAATAAGTTTGTAAAGTAGGACGTGAGAAGAGGAAATGTTCTACTCTTTCTTCCTCTTTCTGACACATTCCACACATAGCATCAATATTTGCATTTGTCATTCTATTGGCTATGAATGTATTTGTTGGTAGAGCCTTTAGATTTATTTTGATTAAAAAATCCATATATTTAGGCTCCAAGTGCCAAATTTTTTTTGATGTCTTTGTTTGAAATAGTCAGTAATGATGGGGGTATTTGCTGATTTGTTTCATTCATTATGACATTAACTTCCCAGTAGGAGATTTTACTACTACTACTACTACTACTACTACTACTACTACTACTACTACTACTACTACCACTACTACTACTACTACCACTACTACCACTACTACTACTACTACTATAATTAATAATAATAATAATAATAATAATAATAATAATAATAATAGTAGTAGTAGTAGTGGTGGTGGTGGTGATAATGGTGGTAGTGGTGATATTATTATTATTATTATTATTATTATTATTATTATTATTATTATTATCACCACTACCACCACTACCACCACCACCACCATCACTACTACTACTACTACTACTATGACTACTATACTACTACTACTTCTATACTACTACTACTACTACTAGTAGTTTTAAAATCAGCTTTATTGAGTATAAAATTGTAATTTACAGAGTTAAAAAAGGGTAAGTTACATGAGCTTTTTATTTACATTGCTTTTCAGAATAACAGTGATTATTGGAAGGGAATAGTCAGTAATAAAGGGCAGGTTTTTAGTAAAAGAAAAAAAATAAAAACTATGAAGTCCTTCTTCAGGTAATCTTGTTAATGTATGTTGTGCATAGATTATTGATTGTTGCTGGCACCTGCATTGATTGCCATGTGTCTTCAAAAGTTTTAGTTGGAGTAAGTAGTTGGTCTCTATTTTTCATTGCTTGTAGTTTGTTGAGATATATTGTTGTTCTGCACCTTTGAGAAGTAGGGTTGAACATGAAATGACAGCACACAAACCAGAGAGTGAAAAATAAGTATGTGTAAATTATGATAGTGGAGAAGTTACCAGTTTTTATTGCATTTTTTAATAAAGATAAAATATTGTTACTGTATCCAGTGAGGTTTGTTATTAGAAGTATGTGTAAATTATGATAGTGGAGAAGTTACCAGTTTTTATTGCATTTTTAAATAAAGATAAAATATAGTTACTGTATCCAGTGAGGTTTGTTATTAGTTCTGTGTAATTTTAAAGGGCATGACAGTCAGTTATAAGATGGTAAATATTCTCTTCATCTCTGTGACATAATGTACAGATTCAATCAATGTTGGCATTTTTCATTTTTCTTGTTAGAAAAGCATTTGTAGGTAGGGCATCTAAATTAATCTTAACTAAGAAGTCAATATATTTAGACTCTAAGTGCCAATTATTGAATTTTGATATAAGTACTTTGTTATTAAGAGGTTACTGCTATGGCATTGTGTGGTGGAATTTGTGTTTACTATTTGATATGCTTCCCAATATTTTAATTTATTTGCTACTTAGTCATTGGGTTTGGTGTGCCTGTTTATTAAATCAATAAGTTTATTCATGTATTTGTTTCTAGTAGATGGAAGATTATCTGTCAGAGTTATTGGCATACAACAACTGCTAACTGGAAGTTAGTGGTGATTTTTTGTATTATATGTCTTTTAAAAAAATACTGTGATGTTATGTAATGATAAGCCATTATTTCTTGAAATGTCATTGCAATTGGTTGATACTGATGGATATTGATTTCCTATTCCAAATTAGTTGTGTGAACAAGGAATTAATTTTCTTAATGAATGAATTAGTAAATTTTATACTGGGGCATAATAATTAATTTTTGGTAAAATTAACATATTGATTAATGAAATTTTACTGTGAAGCGATAAGTATGCCTTGGCTAAAGAATTAAATCATTTATTGATTGAAATTAGTAATTTATCATGTATTTTAATTCTGGCTTGGATTTTGGAAAGGTGAAAAGGAATTTTAATAAAAGGGTAGGAGATGTGTGTTTATTGCCTTAATAGGTCACCCAGTAAATAGAGACCACACAGTCATTTTTCCTGATTGAAATTTTAATTGGTATTGCCTTGAATATTTATCAAGTATTTTATATAATTCTGGTATCCATTTTTTGTAGGGAGAAAAATTATTATGTCATCCATGTAGGTGAGATGTTTAACCATTTGTTTAGGACTATGTGAGTAAACTTCTGGTAGTGTTTTTTCTATTTCTGTAAGGAAAATATTTATAAAGGTGATGAATAGAAGTGGATTAAGTATGGCATTATGTGAAGTAAAAAAGGCAAAGTTTTCCCATTGAGGGTTATTTGTAAGGTTGTATTTATTAAAAAGTTAGCTAGTATGTACATTATTAGTATTGGAATGTTGTATTTACCTAATTGACACAGAAGGCTATCAACTATCACAGAATTAAAAGCTCTTTTTATGTCCAGTTGAACCACAACTGGTGCTGTCTTTCTTTGGGTTTTGATGTTTTCTTGTATAATTTTGAATAGTGTTAGTGCTTCTGGGATAGAACAGCCTTTTTTGCAAATTAAATATTAGAAAGATGTGGTAGCATCAATGGCTGAATTTTATCTTTAATGATGGACTGAATGATTTTAATTATGAGTGGTGACATAGAGATTGGTCTTAAATTATGAAGAGGGGATGGATTTATATTTTTTTTAAAAAATTGAACTATTAAAACCAGGTAAAGTCAATTAATGGTATGTATTTGTTGTGATAGAAAAGACAGCATGTTTAGTACTATAGAAATAGAGAAGAAGTTGAGGTGGGCAAGTAGAAATGTAGAAATAGCATGCAAACCTGGATGTGCATTATCAGGCATGATGTTCATTTTTAATTCAATGTCTTTTTTTGGTGATATTATGCAACATCATTGAGATACAAAAATATAATTGAGCTAGGCTCAGTTTGGTTTGTTGTTGTAATCTTGCCTTGAAGTGGTTTAAAATTGGATGGATTATATTCTTTCTAGTTATCATTTGAGCTGCTATAAGAATTGATGATGGAATTGGTCTCATAGTGTTATATCCCAATGCCCATCAAATGTAGCCTGTAGTCCAGTTTTGCATGTGTTTCAGGTAAAACATGGCTTTTTTAATTGACAAATAATTTGCCAGTGTGAGCTGTGTATCTTTATATTCCTGTTCAAGTGCAAAAATAGTGTCTATTGGCTCTGAAGTAGTTGTTGTGCTATTCAGTTTGTCTCTTACCAATTCCAATTTGTTTAATATTTTGGTTGGTGGTAGATTATTTGCTGTGTAATTCCTAATTATTGTGGTAATGATGTTGATGTAAGTGAACCAGCCTTCTGTTGGCACATGTGTAAAAATCTTACATTTGTTAAATTTGTATATATATTTTAGAAAATATGGCTTCAGGTGCATTCACTTTAAGCAAAACACAAGTCATGTTAGATAATGTTAATGGAGGCTGGGTATATATGTGTAGGCTGGCATCTACTTTCAAGGCATTATGATTAGAGAATGGTTCCAAATGAAGTGATGGTTTCATTTGAAAATGAAGATCAGGTGAATAAAATAATAAATCTATTAATGTGGAATGCTGTTTTGTATAGAAAGATATTGCATTTGGGGGGAAAAACCATCTGCACTCTTAAGATTCTTATTAATGTAATGTATATATTTTTTCATGAAGTCTTGATATGGCATGTTGAAATCACCTAACATCATAGTAGGGTATGGGTTTGTAGCTAAGCATAAGTTAATGGTGTTGATCAATTGATGAATCAGTGTTGATTTATTGTATAAATATAACACAATAATGTTCAGTTTAAAAGCTTTATTATTTAGTGATATTATTATGATATTCTGATCACAGTACGATACTTTGTAGGATTGAATTGGGGAAGTGTGGTGAATCAAGATGCTTATTCCTGCAGCTGAGTAGTTGGATGTTGAGAATTTGTTATACCCAAAACTTGTTTAGTTAATGACCTGGGCTAAAGCTGGAATAAATGAAGTATTTGGTTTCAGTAAGGAACAGTATGTGAGTAGGTGTATGAGTTAATCAATTAGCAATTGCAAACATATTTTTGGGGAAGTTGATTTCCCTAACATTTACTGAGGTGATTGTAAGTTTCATTTTTAAGTTGGTGTATGGTTGATGGGTTTGTATTCTAAGCTTTGTTTGGAGGTAACTAGATCAGGAAAAGTAATCTCTATTGATGAGTTTCAAATTTTGGTGAATGTAATTCACTGTTTATAATTAGATCTGCATTTAGTGGTGAGTTTTCAGGATTAGTAGAACAAGTGCTTGCTTCTTCTTGATTTTCTGTAGTAGATGTCTTCCCAAGCTGTATAATCAGGTTGTTGTAATATTAGTTCTGGTATCTCTGAAAGTTGTTGTCTTGTCCAGTGTGGTTCTTATGGGAATAGTGCTAAGTTGAGATTTTGATTTTTGATTTTAGTTTCTTCTTTACTGGTAAAATAGTTTCTGATACATTGTAAGAGGAAGAGCTTAATGTATCCTGTAGTGTCCATTTGATCTATAGTGGAGTATATATAATTATTACTTACTATTTTTTGTTTCCTTGTCTCTATTTTCTTGAGTTTCGGCGAACTGGGAATTGTGAGGTTGTTGGTCTCTTGATCACTCACATAGAAAAAAGTTGTTTCTTTTCCTGGCCTGTTGTTATTAATTGTTGTTGAATTATTTCTGTTTATAATATTTTTTATTTGCATTTGTGAGTAATTTTAAAAAGATGAGACAGGTGATATTGTCCTACCTCATTCATTATGACACTTTCATCACTGACTGTAAGTTTTGCATTTGAAGGAACTGTACATTGAGGCAATTTACTTGATTTGAGACCCCAATTATTACATATTCTTTTGGGACAATCTTTAGAGATGTGTGTGTGTAATTTGCATAAAAATATTGAAAGGGTGTGCCTCTAAATGTTATAATTAGTGGTAAATTATTTGCAGTGTATAATGTTGGAATATCTGTTGTAGTTATGTTTTTATTTAGCTGTATATTAAATGCCACTGCATTTGTTAAAATTGGTATTGGTAATCTATTATCTGTTCAATACTTAAAATTATTTACTTTTCCATAATTTTTCAGTAGTAATTGTAAATCCGCTTCTGAAAAAATTAGGTAACAGTTTTTAATTAGTTATTGCGTTACTAAAGAGTGGTCTGTAATAATATAGCAAATTATTCTCGAATTTAAAAATTTATTATGCTTTTTAAAAATTTCTTGTTGTGTCTTGTTATGAAATTCAAGACACAAATACCTATTATTGGGATGGGTCAATATTTTGTAGATGTAGCTCCATAATTTCATTTGTGTTAGTTTGTGTTAGAATTCTTCTGTTGAAAATTTAAATAATTCAGTATCGGCATTCGTTACTGCCATTATGAGTGACTTGTTATTTTGGAAATGTTTAAAAGAATTCAATAGTGTTTGCAGAACTGTTTCATTAAATTTGTTAGTATATTGTTCATATAATTCTTGTGTACTGTGGTGTATTTGTTCTTGCCCTATATCACTGATAAGCTGCTGCTCCTCAATGCCCATCAGTTCTGAAATAGATTCCGAGTCTGACTGAGAGCTATGCATAGCTATGTGTAGATCAGTTTTAACAGCCATAGCTTAAGTATTGGCAATATTTGTATGTTTATTTTCATTATTATGTTGCTCGTTTAAATGTTTTTTATTGTTTTGTTGAAGCTGAGGTTCACTACTGTGATCAGAACTTTGCAATGAGGTCATTAATACACTTCTTGACAAGGCTGTAACATTAACAAGGTTCACTTCAGGCCCTCATGAGTACATTTTCTTTTTACATGTCAACTTTTTTGTAAATTGTTTTCTTGGTATATTGTGATGAATCTGATATTTCTATATTCTTATTAGCATAATTATGATTTTTCAAATTGAAATCTAGGATTTCTGATAGAACATTCCTTTGCAAGGGCAGAAAATTAATAAGGCTTACTTCAAGCTTTTGGAAGAACCTTTCATTTTTACCAGTATTTTTTCCTGATAATTTTTCTTGCATGCTTTGTGGTGAATCTGTTATTTCCATATCTTTATTATTATAATTATCACAATTTGATACTAGTAACTTTGATGAATGGTTATTTTGCACATGTGCATGATTAAGATTCATAGACATTGTATTATTTAAACTGATATTAGGATTTATAGTATGTATGCTGGTATTAAAAGCATCGGCCATTTTACAATATTTCTAATGGCAGCTGCATACTCGTTTTCATATATTGCCTAACCTCTCTAAATCCAAGTGATTTCACTTACCTTTGAGCTGAGAACATGTTACCTTTTTTAGTCTGTTTTGCAAAAACATAAACTGTCTATAAATGTGAATATCTTGCATATAATTCTCTTTTACAGGGAGCCAGTTGTTCAGCAGTCTAAATGGAAGAATGCCATCTTGATTACTACTACTTTTACTACTACTACTACTACTACTGCTGCTGCTGCTGCTGCTACTGTTACTGCTACTACTGCTACTGCTACTACTACTACTACTACTACTACTACTATACTACTACTACTACTACTACTACTACTACTACAACTACTACTACTATTACTACTACTTTTAAAATATATTTAATTTGCAATTTAAATAAGGTTACATTTGTATTTTAACAAAAATAGAAATAAGTACAATAAAAAAAGTTGTACAAGTTATAAAAAAGGCTGCAAAGTTAATAGTATGTAAAAATTAATAAATATTAGGAAATAAAGTGTTGATTTTATACGTAGATGATTAAATTATTGTTATTATTTTTCTCTGACTTTGTCACAAATATGATTCAGTGACAACAAAATAATAATAAAATAAGGACAAAGACAACAAAAAATAAAAAGAATACAACAAAAACAAAAAAAAAAACAAATAATCAATAGGACACAGTGGAGAGGGTAATTCAATAAGACTTTATGTAGCTGCAAATATGTCTGCAGGTGATAAGGTTTGATCCCTTAGCTTAATTTTGCCTAATTTTTTAATGAAGAGTGATTTGAATTTTTTAGATGTGGGGTTGAAACAGAAATGGCATCTCAGAAACGAAAGTGTAAAGAGAAGGAAAGTTGTAATTCTGATAGAAGGAAGTAAACCTTTTTGGATGCTGTCTATGAGCATCTGAAAAGAGTTAATATGTGATTTTGTTATAGGAGCTATTAGTGTCCTGTATGGTTGAAGATCCATAGATTGGAGCAAGAAGTGTTTTATGGATTCTTCATCTCTATAGCAAAGTTGGCAATTAGCATCAATATTAGCAAATGGCATTTTGTTAGACAAAAAACTATTAATTGGAAAAGCTTTAATGTTGATTTCAATAAGAATGTCTAGATATTTAGTTTCTAGGTACCAAAATTTAAATTTTCTAACAATTTATTTGTTAGTAAGTGTAATTAAACTTTATGGTGTGAGGGTACCATCTATAAAATTGGCATACTTATATGCTTCCCAGTATATAATTTTTTCACTGGCAATATTTTAGTTGTATTGAAGTAAGTTCTATAAAATTTAATGAGGACATTTAAAAATGTGTTATTACAGCGTGGGGGTGTAAATGTAGGTATTACAGGGAGTAATTTTTTATAATAGGGAAAAGTATTATTAATTTTACTATTGTATTATGTGTTTTTGTAGATGATATATGGTTATTGAATGCATTGAGAGTCCATGGTGGCTAGTAGGCATTTGTATAGATTTGATGCTCATAGACACTGTTTTCCTACCCCAGATTGGTTTTGTAAATTATGAGTTAATTTTTTAAAAATGAGTTAGTGTATTTTATGGTGGGCATGTATTATGTGGTTTTGAAGAATATATGTATGTTTAAGAGTACAATTTTGGCATGTAGTGATAGGTAGGCTTTAAAGATTGAATTTATCCTGTGTTCAATGGATGAAATTAATGAATCTTGAATTGTGGTTTTCATAGCATTAGCTGTTTTATATATGACAAAACCAAGAATATTTTATGGTAGAACAGTAAATATTGAGAGAGTTGAGTTTCCAGTTAGATATTCCATGTAACTGATTTGTTTAAGCTGAAGTTGAGTTTATATTGGGTAGTGTAATTATTTATTAGTGTGATTAGTTGAGAGAGGATTTTTTTTGATGGCAAAATATAACTATGTCATCCATATAACTAATTTGTGTAATGCTTTTTTTAATTATAGGGATATATACAGCAGGCAGATTGTTTTCAATGTTAGTAAGTAAGGGGCTAATGTAGGTTATAAACAGTAGGGCACTTAGTGGTGAACCTTGAGAATTGCATTATAGGAAATAAACTTTGGTGAGGTTTGGCCATTAAAAGTATTATAATTTTCTCTGTTTATAAGGAAGTTAATGAGAATATGAAGTAAAGGGGTGGATATATTATAGGTTTTAAGTGCATGTATTTGTGTTTCTATAGGAACAGAATCAAATGCTGTGACAATGGCCAGCTTAACTGCTATAGGTCTGGTTTTCCTAGAATGTCTGATATGGTCTATGATTATTTTAAAGAGAAAGATTGCAGCAGAGGTGGATGATTCTTTTTTGGTGACTTGAAATGCAAATATGAAAGGTAAGATTAGCAGTTGTATTTTGTGTTTAATAATTGATTCAATGGTTTTGATGAGGAAAGGAGTCATAGATATTGGTCATAAATTATTAAGTGGTGAAAGTAGTATACTTTTTTTAGAAAGTGTACTATAGAGACTGAACAGAGCTTTTCAATGTGATATATTTTTCAGATAAATAACTTAGGAAATTTTATATTATTGTTATTGTGATATAGCTAAGATGAATGAAAATTAATTTTGGTATTGCATGTGGACTGTGATGTATACTGTTAGAAAGAAAAGTTAATTTCAGTATGATATTATGCTTGGTTATACCATGATTATGATTGTCAGATCCAAATAGTTTTTTGTGTATACCTGGATATGTAGCTGTTTGAAAGATACTGCTCCTGCTCCTGATCCTGCCTCTGCAGCTGCTGCCACCACTATCATCATGGCCACCACCACCACAAACACTATGACCATGGCTATTTCCAATACCATTAACCACTACCACCACCTCTACCATTACCTTTACCACTACCTCTATGAATACTAATACCATTACCAAGACCACTTCCACCACCACCCCTACCACAATGACCCCCACCACAACCACAAAAAACACCACCATCACCCTGACCACCACCACTGCTGCCACCACCACCACTGCCACCACCACCACCACAAACAACACCACCATCACCCAGACCACCACCACTGCTGCCACCACTACTATCATTACTACTATTACTATTACTACTATTCCTATTCATACTTTTACTCCTACTCCTATGACTACTTTTACTTCTACTCTTACTCCTACTTTTACTCCTATGACTGTCCCTATGCCTACACCTGCTACTACTTCTGCTTCTCCCCTACTCTTCATTTCCCTCCTACTCCTTCTCCTACTACTACTCCTATTGCTACTACTCCTATTACTTCCTACTTCTCATGCAACTTCTACTGCTGCTGCTACTGCTTCTGCTCCTGCACCTCCTCCTACCTTGCCTCTACCCATACTGCTACTCCTACTGTTAGCCCTACCCCTATCCTTACCCCTGCTCCTATTACTACTCTCACTCCTACTACTCCTATTCCTCCTGCTACTACTACTCTTACTTCTACTCCTGCTACTGCTACTGCTCCTGTCCCTGCCACTACCACTGGCACTGCTACTGTTACTACTGCTACTACAACTACTACTGCCACTGTGACAGCTGCAACTGCAGCTGGCAACAGCAGCAGCGTGCTGCTGCTACAACTACTACTACTGCTGCTACTGCTGCTGCTGCTGCTACTGCTGCTACTACTGCTGCTGCTAACAGCTGCTACTACTGCTACTAGCTGCTGCTGCTACTGCTGCTGCTGCTGCTGCTACTGCTGCTAGCTGCTGCTAGCTACTGCTGCTGCTACTACTGCTGCTGCTACTGCTAGCAACAGCTAGCAGCAGCTGCTACTGCTGCTGCTGCTACTGCTAGCAGCTGCTAGCAGCAGCAACAGCTGCTGCTAGCAGCAGCAGCAGCAGCAGCAGCAGCAGCAACGCTACTGCTAGCTACAGCAGCTAGCTACTGCTACTGCTACTACTAGCTGCTGCAGCTAGCATACTACTACTAGCTAGCAGCTACTACTAGCAGCTACTGCTACTAGCATGCTACTACTACTACTACTACTACTACTACTACTACTACTACTACTAGCTACTACTAGCTACTACTACTACTTAAAGGCTGCCAACTATTAAATTTTTTATTACATATTTCATATTTGGCACCTAAATGGTTGCCAATTAATTTCAAATTGTAAATGAAAATAAAATTTGATTTGAATAATACCTTAGATCATTTAGTATTTGTCTTTATAATGGTTCTAATCAAAAAATCAATGTACAATCTTAAAACTTAAGTAAAGAGGGATACAAACTTTTGAGTTTTATTATTTTGATAGACACTGTTAATTAACAATATTATAATTAACACAAAAATCTTTTAATACTCCTGGTGTTTTATATAATTAACTATTTTATTATATTGGTTTTTAATTTTTGTTTATTTTTAAATGTGCCATTCTATAAAAAAATTCTAAAACAGCAAATAATAACACATCTTTTATGAATGAATCATCTTGTATGCAATATATGAAATTTCATAAGCTGAATTTGTTGTGATTTTTAATTAGATATACAAATTTATCATTAAATTACAAACCAAAATTAAGTTATAAATTCAACTGTATTTTAAAAGATTTCAATTATTAATATGGACAATAATATGAATATTCAAAATAATGTTTTTATTTTATAGTTTTAACAATTGATTATTGTCAAAACAGTATAAAGTACACAAACTTATAAAAATAATTTAGGAGACATCTTAGCAAAACAGAAACAGTGTATTTACTACAATTGGTAAAATAATACTTTAATTTGCGAAGTGCAGATAGTTGAAAATTGAAATAAATCGAGATACTGCCAAATCTCTAGTGCTTATTAAATACTTAACCAACAGCCAATCAGATGTCAGGGATAGCTATCTAAATGAATCCAAACCCAAACACACAACAAAGATTTTACGAGAAAAAGGACAATTTTTCAACTAGCTGCACTTCACAAATTAAAATATTATTTACATACTTTACTGCTACTTTGTAATAAACCATAGGATTTTGCATTTATGTTTATGATTTAGATTCAGTGAGTTAATTGTGAAGATATTTAAAGTTTTAAGCTTTCAAACCTAAATGCTTATGACTGGCTTAGATATATAGAAAGAAAAGTAGAGAAAAGGGTGCCGCTTTGGCCACCCTTTTTTCTCGTAAAATTTTTGTTGTGTTTTTGGATGTCATTTAGACAGCTATCCCTGACATCTGATTGGCTGTTGGTTAAGTATTTAATGAACACTAGAGATTTGGCAGTATCTTGATTTATTACAATTCGTTAATGAAATTGTACCAACAATTTGTTCTTAGGATAAAAACATGGTAAACCAGACAAAAAGGTATGTATCATTAGCAGTCAATATTGTATTATATCAAAATTTCTAAAATATTCTCTGCCAACATTATATTATAATATTAGAAGTCATTTTATTCATAAAATGAGCATAATTATTCAATGTTCTTAATTATTTTTAAAACTATAAATAAATTTATAAAAAGCAAATGCTTCAAAAGACATATTAATGATTAAAAGGTATGTTTTAAAACATTTAATGTGGGTCTGTATACTCTTTGCTTTAGTAAAGTATTTGAAAATGTATAAAATAATTTAAACCATTAAGCATCACATGATCACATTTCCTATACTAGCACATTACTTGTTGATAAATAGAGCAAAACTCCCCATACAGTATTGCCACCTGTGCTAAATGGAATAATCAATGGATGCCAGAAGGCTTGTGCATAAAGTCTCTATCTAATGCCTACTCATCCAATAGCCCCAGACTAGTTTATGACTATATAAGCTATTGAGCTTAGATTGAAAATATTTTTTGGATTTTCAATTTCATTCTCATAGTTTTGTAGTTAAGTAGAGATAAAAGGTGGTTGCTAGAGGGTTGCATTAGATCCTAAGATCTAGATGCAGTGCTCTCAGATCCAAAGCTTCTAACTGACAAAGGCCACAAGCCAGAAACTACTCTGGGGATATTGAATGAGTAGGCATTAGATAGGGATTTTATGCACAAGCCTTCTGGCATCCATTGATTACTCTGTTTAGCACAGGTGGCAATACTGTATGGAGGGTTTTGCTCTGTTTATAAAATAATTTAATAATAAGTCCAGTTTTTGATTCAGTTCCAATTGTTTCAAAGGATAAAGTTTCATGAATGATTATATTTCTCATTCTATTAAGATAGTGTGTGTCTGGAATTATGTTACTTTGTTCTGATTAAAGTATTTAAAATGTGTAGCATAATTTTGTACTAAATAAATTCCATAATTCTGTAATAAATACATTAAGAAAACTAAAAACAAAAATGAACATCATACATAACACAACTTTCCAATAAAAACGCTTTGTTATAAGCAATTTAAATAAAGAAAGCCTCTTGTTTAAAATCAATGAATTACTTATAGTAGAGATTTATCAACTATTTTATCAATGCTTTTCTACATGATTTCCATTATGCAATAATCAAATGATCACTAGTGTTATAAGCAGACAATTGTAAAGTTTTCAAACAGATAAAGATTTATGAACATGCTGAAAATTTGTAGACAGATATTAATAATTTTTTACAATGGTACATATTTTGGGTGATGTTCATAGTGTATTGACAGTGCTATGTTCTTGGTGGTTAAACATTTTTGTTTGAAGGCTTTACGTATTTCAGTCATTGACATTATCAGCTGGTTGTCCATGCTATGTGTAATTATGTTTTCAAAGAAAAGTTATTTTTATTTGCTGAATTTTAAACATTCTTGTTTGAGAAGTTTGTGTAAGTCAGTGGATGACATTTTCAGTGGGTTGTCCATCCCATGTGTGATTTTTTTTGAAAGAAGTTATTTCCATTTTTGAAATACAAATATTTATTTATATTCAAATACTATTTGGAAAAAAATGCATTTTGATGATTTTTCAGGTCTCAAACATAAAGTCTTATTAACCTTTGAACAAGTTTTTGTAGAACTTACCACAAAACACATGGCATGATTTAATAGAAGTGGTCATTGAGAAAATGTTATTTTCCAAAGAATATCAATGATTAATTATTTTTTCCAAAGAAAGTTATTTTTATTTGTTGAATTGTACTTATTTAATATTTATATATATTTTATTCTTACTAAGAAAGAAGTTCATTATGAGGATTTTTACTGGAACCAAACATTCTAATAGATTTCATTGTTGAGAATATGTTTTCTGAAAAATTTTAACCATTATTTTTTTTGTCAAATAAATGTATTTTTATTTATTGAATTGTACTTAATATTTATATGTATTTGATTATTACTTAGAAAAAATGCATTTTAAAGATTTTTTCTGGCTCAAATAAAAAGACTTGTAAAACTTAGAAGTAGCTGTTATAAGGTTTACTAAAGGTCACATTGCTTGGTAGTCACCCTTTTAATAAATTTTGTTATTCAAAAATATTTGTTTTCTGAGAAATTTCTGTGTTTTTTGAAAAGTTATTTATAGTCATTGAATTCGTCTTAATATTCATATATATTTGATATGATCCTTGAAGAGTGCATTTTGAAGATCTTTTGTAGGTTCAAACATGGAGACTTATGAAACTTTGAATTAGCTTCCACAGGGTTTGTTGCAAGTCTCTAATACTACAACTATTACTACTACAAGTACTATTATTGCTATGATGTTTTCAAAACATATTTATTGGTTATTTTTATAGAGTTCCATAGACATTTTAACAGGTAAATTTGAGATAAGCAAAAAATGGTACAAATTATTGTGGAATAGAAAATAAATAACATGAAATAAAGGAGACATAAGGTGTTTGATCACACACACACATATGTATATATATATATGGTTATGTTATAATTTTTTCCATAAGTGTTGAGATTATATAAAAAAATTATATAACAAAAATTAGACTCCGAGAAAAAACCTATTAATCCATAGGTCACATTGGAGAAGGTAATATCATTAGACTCCATGAAGCTGATAATATGTCTGTGGTGCTAAGGTCTGATCTTGGACTTTAATTTTGCTTAATTTGTTGGTGGAAAGTGATCTGAGTTTCCTCCATGTCAGTTTAAATTTAAGAAACCAAAGAGAAAAAAAGGAATGTGGGTATTCTAATAGAAGGAAAAGACTTCTTTCATCACTGTTAATGAGTATATGAAGAGAGGGAATTTGATATTATGAGTGTCTTGTATGATCAAAGTGCAGGACATTGAAATAATAAGTCTTCAATGGATTCTTGATGGCAAAGTTGGCAATCAGCATCAGTGTTAGCAAATGACGTTTTGTGAGATAAAAGACTATTCACTGGGGTGGCTTTAATATTAATTTTCATGAGGAAGTCAAGATGTTTAGGTTCTAGATACCATAATCTAAATTTTTAAATAATATGTTTATTAGTAATTATAATTAAACTCTGTGTGGTGTGGGTAGTCTCTATCATTCTGGCATTTTATATCTCTCCCAGTAATTAAAAAAATTTTTTACAGGTTGGAAAAGTATTTTTAAATAATACAGGTAATAACTTTTTTTTAATAGGAAAACATTTATCAATCTTACTATTGTATTGTGTTATTTGTAAGTGATATATAAAAATTCAAGTAATAGACCATTGTAATTAGCAGGCATTTGCATTGATTTGATGCTCATAGACACAGCCTTTCTACCATATATGAGTTTTGTGAATAATAAGTTTATTTACTTTTTAAAAAGGGTTTGTATATTTTATTATTAGCATGTAGTATATGGTTTTAGGACAGACAAGAATGTTTAAAAATGAAATTTTTGCATATAGTGAAAACTAGGCTTTAGAAAGTAAAATTTATAATTTGTTTTATTGATGAAATCAATGAGTTTTGAATTGTGGTTCTCATGGCATTTGCTGATTTGTGTATGGGAAAACCCAGAACATTTTGGGAAGAGGCAGTGAATATATAAATAGTGGGGTTTCTAATTAGGATGTCCCATGTAACATATTGGTTTAGGTTAAAGTTGAGGTGTACTTGTTGGTATAATTGTTTATAATTGTGATTAGTTGAGAGAGAATTTTTTTTTCAGAAGAGAAATATGACTATATCATCCATGTATGTAATGTGTGTAATACTTTTATTAATTGAAGGAATAGATATGCCAGAGACGTTTTTTTCAATATCAGATAGTAAAAGGTTAATGTAAGTTATAATAAGTGGTGAGACTTGGGGAATTGAATTGTAGAAAGGAAAGCTAGGTGAAGCTTGGCCATTAAGAGTGATATATATATATATATATATATATATATATATATATATATATATATATATATATATATATATATATATATATATATATATATATATTTGTCTGTTTATGAAGAGGTTAGAAAGAATGTGAAGTTTATAAATAAGTGTTTTATATTATCAGTTTTTAGTGTATGTTATAGGTTCTCTACCAGAACAGAGTCAAATGATGCAGTGTTTAGCTGAATTGCTATAAGTCTGGTTTTCCTAGATTATTTGATATAGTCAGTGATAATTTTAAAATGAGATAATGAAGAAGAGGTAGATGATGTACTCTTGGCAAATTGAGAAATAGATATGGAGGATAAGACTAAAGGTTTTATTTTGTCTTTGATAATTGATTCAATATTTTTGAATTGAATAGTGAGAATTGATATTGGCTGCAAATTACTAGGAGGTAAGTGTACTATATTTATTTTAGGAAGCATACTAAAAAGACTGCATACAGTTGTTCAATATGATGTATTTGTTCTTATATATAATTTAGGAGGTTATATATTATAGATACTGTGAAATAGCTAAGATGAGTAAGAAATTCTGATATTACATGTGAATTAGAGTGCACACTAATAGGAAGATAAATTAACTTCAAATAGTGTAATGTTCTTTATATCATGATTATGGTTGCTAGGTCCAAATAGATAAGAGGACAGATCTATGCAAAAAAAGTTTGAAATTTGCTTATAAAATGATAGAAAATCAGGAGCATGTTTTGTCAAGAGAAATATTGCTCATTTTGGATAATAGAAAATGGAGTGGGTATTTTTATAAGAATCCAGAAAATATATACCAGGATCTGTTATGTGATTGTGCCAGTTATATTTTTGCTTTTTTGTAGAAAGGTATTCAACATTAAAAATTGTGTATTTTTATATTATTGTTTAAGCAGCATTATAGAGGGAATAGAAGCAGGATCACTTGATGTCCTTTTTTATTTTGGATGAAGAGCATTCAATTCTATGACTAGAACAGTAAGTGATCTGTTTGTCCTGGTAAAGTGCATTATTACAGAGTAAATAATGTTGATAAAAGCTTACCATGCTCAAAGGAGTGAAGGAAAGGGATATTAATTATTTGAAAAAGAATATAGATTTTAAAAATAACTACTTCCAGTGTAGCAGATTTTAGAAAAAAAACAGACAGTGTTGTTACAAGATAGATTGAGTTTTGTATAAAATTGCTATTTAAGTTAATATTTAAAGCACAGTGATCAAAAAAGCTAAGAAGATGAAGAGACGGCTTAGGAATAAAGTGCAGGGTTGGAAAGTACAAGAGTAAATCAATAAGATGGCATGTTTTTAGTATAGAAGAACAAACGATTACTTGGAAAGAACCCTTCACACTCTTTAAGCCACTTCTCCCAAAAATTATTTTTTGTTCAGAAGTGAGTCTACTCCTTTCAATGAGAATTTGCCTAGTCCAGAGACAGCCTGTGAATATTTTTGATGGATTAGTGTTAGATATTATTATTGTTAATATATTTTAAAAGAGAACTTTATTCTGACCAAAAAAAAGGTTACATTGATTTTTTCTGTATACATGTGCTGACATTGGTTGCCAAGATGATTATGTACATAAGTTTGCTATACTTAAATACATACTCTAGAGGTTTTTACAAATATAACCTGTGCAAGTGATAGATTATATGGAAAAGTTTATATTATTAAATTTACATGGCTGTAGCTAGAATTTATTGGTACATGAATTTTATTTAAATGGTTTTTAGTATGTTGTATCAATCTTTTTATTTGGTTTTAACTAATACATGTGTATATGGTACATATTTTTAGTTATACATATTATCTGTCATGGCTTGAGAGCCTTTTCATATTGGTTTCCTGTGGGCTTACATATACATCTGTTAAAAACATTGTGTATGTCCATATCCTGGCTTATCATTGTTTTGTGATATTTACTTTTGTGAAGTCTCTCATTGTCTTTCATAGTACTTAGTTTTATAGATTATGCATTTGCTAGTGATTAAGTCTGATAAACTGGTATTTGTGTTTTTAACCAGATTTTACACTTGTGTGGATTTGGTTGACCTATTTTTGAAGCACTTGATTTAAAAAGTGACAGTGCAATGGTTGATTAGAGATTTAATTGTTGTTTTATGAGTGACCAATGTGCTTAGAACAATATCGGGGTATGTTATTTTATTGTCTCTGTTTTTCAATTGTGCTAATTTATTGTAAAATATTGATTTTTGTCATCATGTGTTATTGCTAAAAGTAAAGTTCATCATGTATCCCATAATGTAAAGCACAAATTTACTTTATGAACTGTGGAAGTGAATGGTTTACAACATGATCTCATGATAACCTGGCAGAAGATGGTTGCATGCCAGCATATGTTATGGTATGCTAGATATTTAGTGCAGAGCAATTGTAAAGAAAGTGTTGCTGTGTCTCTTTGTTCAGAGACATATGTTGCATAAGGAGTCAATTTTATATATTACACATCTGTATCAGAGAAAGTATCATGATAGTAAAGTATAGAGATTTTGTATAAAAACACATTGAATATTTGAGTACAAAGGACCATTTTGTGAAACCCCTATGCAGCTGTAGGTTGTGATTTCAAATATGTGAATAGAGGTGACAAGGGTATGATTGTGATATACCAAAATATAGACTTGCCAATATGAATATTTGCTTGGTTAATTTGGTATTAATATTATTGTTGTTATAAATATAAAAAAGAAAAAGAAAGTTATAAAATGGTAGATAAAATTGAATACATAAATTAAAAATAAGAATTAATAAAGATACAAATAAAAATAAAATAGAAATTATTAATAAAATAAAATTGTATATATAAATAATTGAAAAGACAAATAGAAATTACAATAATAGGTATAAATAAAAAATAAATTAGAAAGTTGATAGAGATATATTAAACAATAATATTTACTAAGGCAATAAATCTTTAAGCATGTGCACTTAAAAATGCAAAGGTAGGGAGCTTTTGGTTAAGACCTATAGAGGTCCCTACCTTCACATTTTCAAGTACACATGCTTAAAGGTTTATTGTCTTAGTAAATATTACTTACATAATCAATGTGCAATAAAATAAATTTATAATTAAATAATAATGTAGAATGATAGATGCAATAGAAAAAGAAAAATAAATAAAAAGAAAATAGAAATAATAAAAATAAATAAATAATAATTAGGAAATGAGAGAAGTAAAGATATAGAATTAAGAAATCAAATATGTAAAATATGTATTTTTATATGTATATAATATAATTGTTATATGATTATATGTTTAAATGTTGTAGCTCTCATAAAGACTACAGGACAGCCAAAACTTTTTGGAAAACAAAGAAAGAATTATATATAAAAATTGCATTATAGAGTAGATTAGAAGATTTATAAAAAATAATATATATGAATATAAAAAGAAAGATGCAAAATAGTAAAAGAGAAGATATAAGAATAAATCTACAGTAAGTATAAATCATAAATTTTATTTTGTCTGTTTTCTTCTTCTTTTTGTTAAGAGACTATCAGTAGTATTGAGGTTAAACTTGTTATAAGGCATAGGAGCTGTCAGTTAATGTCTCTTTGAAGATCCTTGCACAGTATTCTTACAAGAAAAAATGGTGCATAAAATCCATGATTTTGGATTTATAAAAATGCTTTATTATTGGCAAGTTTGTTGGCCTTTATAAAGACTCATACCAATAAAGGTGATAATGAAATACATGTAATGATTATTAGATTCATCCTTTAACTAGTATACATTTTATTGTGTGTCCAGCTATCAATTGAGTTGAAATAATACCATATGGGGATTGTCAATGTGTCTTTAAATTGAGTTATGCTCTGCAAGTGAGGCATGCAGTGATTAATATATTTCATATTTTACCATATAGATATTTATAGTAGATCTTGAATTAGTTGTATAAAGTTACAATGGAAATTGTGGAGAAAAAGTAAAAGGTGTAGTTTCCTACTACAGTAAATATGGCATAGAACATGGGAAGGCCAGAAACAACATAGAGAATTTGATAAAAATATAAGTAAAAAATTTAGAATGAAAACATCACAATGAGCGGTTTAGGTGAAAGTTGAAAGTGATGAACAAAACGTAAATATTTTTTAAGATATATTTTTGTTTCTTGTATGCATAAATGATAGGAATAATAAGGAATGAATTAGTAAAAATATGTTGTAATGAGAGGAAATTGATATCAGTATAATAAGTAATATACTATGCAAAATAGAAAAAAGATTGAATGCTAGACAGGCAAAGAAATGAAAGAAAGGATTGCTTTATATATTGAATTTATTATTTAAAACAAAGAGTAGAAAAATATATAATGCAGGCTTGGCAGACAGTATAATTAATATGTTATAGAAAGAGAATCTGGTATATTGTTTTAAATATATAGTGTAACTGCAGATAAATCAGATGCCTATCACAATAAATTCTGAATGTAGTTTAGAGTCAAAGGGCATTTAACTTAAAACAAATTACATTCAATACATAAATATTGTAAGATCAAAATTATAATATAGTTAGATATAATGGTCTAAATAAGTTTATGTTTAATTTTATTATATTTTTTATAAGTAACTTTCAAAATGCATGCATATAATGTATAATATTAATTTCTCCAAAATGGTATAGCTGAATGTATTCTAATTAGATTTCAATATAATTATATGATTATTTAATATCTCAGAGTAAATATAAACCAAGTATATCAATGTTTATCAATATTATAATCATGTGACTTAATGAAAGAATGGCGATACAATCCTATAAATAAAAAAATATGATATCCAAGGTTAATTAATAAATAAATATATATTTTATTTACACAAAGATACTCCATACCGAAAATTTCGCTAAACAGATTAATAAACTTTTTTCATGCTAATTTTGCCTTACTGTAATTATTATTTATTTATATATATATATATTAATTCAAAATATATAATAATGTTATTAATTTAGAATATAAGTGTTGTATTTATTATTTAAAGCTTTTTATAGGTACATTAAATAATTAAAATATTTCTATGTCAGAAGCAGCATTACTGGATACAATGTTTATCGTATATTTGATTTACATAAATGTTAGCAATGGTTATATATTATTGTCACATTTTTATTATGAAATATAAATTTGAAATAAATCATGAAATATATTTTCTCAGGTAGGTGATTCATCAAACACTTGAAGACATTTTTACTCTGTCTAAACCTTAAAATATGTTTTCCAATGATTAGTTTCAAAGTATTATGGAAACATATACTTATGCTAATGCCAATTTATCAAGTTGCCTAAATAAAAAATGTACATTTACGTGAGCACATGCATATTTTTGCTATAGGTGGAACTTTAACATTTTTTTTTCAAATCAATGATTGTAGAACCTCTACAACCATTTTTCTACCTTTTATAACTCTGTGAATGACTTGTGTGACCAAGTCAAAATGTCAGTATATTAATATTAAAAGTTTTTAACATGGATGAACCCACAAAATATGTTTTTTATATATTTAACTCGTGCAAATCTTCGTTTTAACACACACACACACACTCTCTCTCTCACACACACACACACACACACATATATATATATATATATATATATATATATATATATATATATATATATATAAACATTACAAGCATAAAGCTAAACTAGTCAATATAAAATCAAAACTACCCCAAAACCAAAATTAAACCAGACCAGCATAAAAATAATATTAAAACACAACCTAAGGTTTCACTGCTACAAGCAGACTTCTCAAGTGTAAAGAACTACCAAACACTATGCAATATATATAATATTAAAAACTACCCACAAATCCATTCACTTTCCATCCACCCTTAATATTAAAAGAACTCTTAAATAAGTTAATTGCTTCAGAATAATAAATTTTCAATAATAAAGACTCTTTAATTCTTCTTTTGATTTCATTTCTCTCAAAGAAGACAACCTTAGCTTCATCAAAATCAATAGTGTTGGCTGTATCTTTTTCATGGGCATACAAAGCAGAACTAAGATATCTATTTTTAACTCTACTTTTATGAACCTTTATTCTTTCATTTAAACTCAAACTACTCTGACCTATGTAAACATTCTTCCAAATAAACAAGGGATAAAATATACTACACCAGGAATAGTCTTTCTATCAAAAGCTTCTTTTGTATTATTTAATAAATTATTCAATGTAACACCCCTTTTCCAAGCAATTTTCTTATTTCCAAACAATTTACTATTTCTACACACAATTTTATAAGAAGACAATTTCTATTGTAAAAAATATGAAAGAAAGTTAAAGTGGTTGTTTGGGAAAGTTAATAAAATTTATTGTAGTGATAAAGGGTAGGGGAATAATGTTTTTGAGGATAGAGTTGTTAATCTTTCTGATTTGAAGTTAAATGATAGAGAATTAGATATTCTTGGTAAAGGCCCTAATTTTGTTCCATTTCATTCAAAAAATATAGTTTTTGATACAATTTCGTCTATTGAATCTAGTAATTTGAGTGATGAGCAGAAAGTTGGTATTCAATCGATTTTGAATAATAGTTTAAAAAGGAAAGAAAAATTTGTTATTAATCCTGCTGAGATTAAACATCTTAAGAATAGGTTAATTGCTAATGATGTAATCATTTCTCATGAAGACAAAGCTGGTAGATTTGTTATTATGAAAGGAGATGAATTCAAAGAGAAAATGGATAGAGAATTAAATAATGGTAAATATATATTGTTAGATAAAGATCCAGGTAATTTGATTAAAAGAAAATTGATAGATACTATGAAGAAAATGGTTAATTTAAAATTTTTTAATAGAGTAGATTATTTAAAATGCTATCCTAATGATTTTACATCAGCTAAGATGTTTGTGAATATTAAAACTCATAAAGATGGTTTTCTTTTAAGATTTATTTTTGATTTTACAGGTAGTGTTGTAGAGGGTATTTCTAGATTCTTGAATAATTTTTTAAAACAATTTGTTGATTTTGGTCAGTACACAGTTTCTTCGTTTTTTGAGGCTTTTGATAAGATTAATAATTTTAAAATGGAAAGTAATTGGGTATTTGGAAGTTTAGATATTGAAAATATGTATCAGTCTGTTACTAGGTTAAGCAGTATTGAAGTTCTTTTGTCTGTATTGATTAAGAAAAGTTCTTTATCAAAAAATAAAATTAAGGTAATTAAAGATTTGCTTTTGTTATTGGAAGATTCTATGCATTTTACTTATAAAGGTAATTTTTATAAGATTAAGAAAGGGTGGATAATAGGTTATATTATTTCTCCTTTAGTATGTTCAGTTTATATTAGTTATATGGAAGAGGAAATTATTATTAAAAAGAATTGTTTATATGTAAAATTATTTGTCAGATATGTTGATGATTGTTTATTTGTAGTTGAGAATGATAAATTGATGGAATTTGTGAATGAGTTTAATTGTTTTGATCCTTCTATAAAATTTGTGTTAGAAGGAGGGGGTTAGATTTTGGTAAGTTAAATTTTTTAGATCTTTTGGTGATTAGAAATGTAGAAACTAATTGTTTATTGTGCCATTATTTAGTTAAAAATAAAGAATTAAGATCTATAATTAAACCTGATAGCTATCAGTCTGTATCTCATAAAGTAGCTGCTTTAAGGAATTATTGTCATAGGAATATTAAATTAAATAATTCTAATGGGGTAGCTTTGTTTCAGAAATATCAATTTTATAAAGATTACTTGAGTGTTGGATACTCTGATAAATTTGTTAAAGGTAGTAATATTTGTAAGGATGTAAAGGTTAAAGAAAAATATGATTTTATTTCTTTGCCATTTAAATTGTCTTCTTATAAAATTGTGTGTAGAAATGGTAAATTGTTTGGAAATAAGAAAATTGCTTGGAAAAGGGGTGTTACATTGAATAATTTATTAAATAATACAAAAGAAGTTTTTGATAGAAAGACTATTCCTGGTGTAGTATATTTTATCCCTTGTTTATTTGTAAGAAGGTTTACATAGGTCAGAGTAGTTTGAGTTTAAATGAAAGAATAAAGGTTCATAAAAGTAGAGTTAAAAATAGATGTCTTAGTTCTGCTTTGTATGCCCATAAAAAAGATACAGGCCACACTATTGATTTTGATGAAGCTAAGGTTGTCTTCTTTGAGAGAAATGAAATCAAAAGAAGAATTAAAGAGTCTTTATTATTGAAAATTTATTATTCTGAAGCAATTAACTTATTTAGGAGTTCTTTTAATATTAAGGGTGGATGGGAAGTGAATGGATTTGTGGGTAGTTTTTAATATTATATATATTGCGTAGTTTTTGGTAGTTCTTTACACTTGAGAAGTCTGCTTGTAGCAGTGAAACCTTAGGTTGTGTTTTAATATTATTTTTATGCTGGTCTAGTTTAATTTTGGATTTGGGGTAGTTTTGACTTGATATATATATATATATATATATGGTAATGCGGTGAAGCTGTTCCTCTTTTTCAATTTATTTTATATATTTTATAACCTTTATTGTTCTTACACTTATTTTCCTTCTTCTAAAAACTTCTACTAAATATAGCATTGAATTGGTCTAATTCGTTTGCTTATCAAATGTAGACTTGCATACTTATTAATTATTTATAAACTTAAAACTGTTTCAATGACAGTTTGATAATATACTCAAGCAGAGAGATAGAGTATAACTGATAGATTAACTATCAATCATATCCATAATCAGATTGAGACTGCACAAACACAAATGTGATTCATTTTTCCTGATCATTGCACTCCTCCATGACTGCTGGACTATACAAATCTTCCAAAGGCAATTTATTTTTTTGAGATAAATCTCAGGTGCCATCTGATCAAAAAACTTTATATATCCAGAATGCTTTGAATAAAAGACAAAGTAGTACCCAAAACTTAGAGAATAACCCAGACTAACTCCAACACTATGAGAGTGGAGACCCAGTGCATAACTCAAGAATACATATCCAAATTGCCCAATTTTTTTAATCATTAAAATGCAGGTAAAGGAAAGAGAACAGACCAAGTAATCTTTAGCAAATATTTTTTATTCCTCTACACATGAACACAAGTACACAAATATTGCCATTACATATATATCTAACACCAGAAATATATATATATATATATATATATATATATATATATATATATATGATAATAATTAATAAATAAATAAATAAATATTGTTTAGTAAGATCTAATTTATTGCATACTTTTATTATTTTAACATGGGTAATCTCAATAATTTTCCTTCAGATAAGTTAATTTATACCTAATAATGTTTAGACATTTTCCAATAAAGTTCAATATATTTACCTAGGTTTTCACTTGGATGTGACATTCTTTCTATTTGTGCCATTTTTGGATGATCATCCTTTCATGGACTGTCAACTTTTAAGTTTACAATGTTTCTTTCATTCATTGTAGCTGGCCATTTAGTTATGAGCTTCAGTTCCTGGGTTCATATTCTGGAATGTTAGAATGGCAATAGGAAAGAATATAAGTGACAGATTCCCACATTATTGGCAATGTATTGATCACAGGAGAGATTTATAGTAATGGAGATTGGGAAATGAAGCCCAGTCTGACACTCATGTGGTTTTCCTAGCATTTTATGGTGCTATTTAGACCATTATTAATTTTATTGTCCATCACATACTTTCTTAATAAACTGTAGTTTTCTGCCTCTTGGACTCTTCTTAGATTGTCGATGATGAACTTAAAAAAATAATTCTGCTAAACTCAAACTCATGACAAAACTGCAAGACACTCTTTGAGCAATTGCTCTCAGTGGATTAACAGATTTTAATCCCTTTTAACTTAAACACAAAAAATGTAATTTCTAAACTATCAAACCTTCCATTTTAATACATGCCCTTTCTCCTATTGTTTAATTTTATTCATTTTTGCTTTCAGTTGTTTTTTCTTAATTGAATGATTAATCTTATCCTTTATTAGATTAATCTTCCATCTTATCGCCAGGAATTTTAATTGCATTTCCGCTAATGAGATAGTTTTCAAAGATTACGTGTCATTAATTATTTTATTTTTAATTTAAATTACATTTTATTTCCATTTACTTCAATCATCATTTTTTTCAATTTATGTTATGTTTTGACACTATAGTCTGTTTCTTTTTTCTGCAACAATTAATTCTTTGTTAGAATTCTATTATTAAAATTAAAAAGAAGAGAGTGGGCCGTAAATCTTAATTTGAAGTGTAAATCAGATTATCTTTTCCCTACCTTTGCAATTCCATTAATAAAAGCCTTCTAATTTTCTTCCTTTGTTCTTATCTTATCAATCTATTGTTACTTTAGTGGATTTTAAGTATAATTATGACTCATTAATTCTATTATTAAACATAAAAAGAAAAGACTGGGTTCTGAATCTTAGTTTAAAGCCTAAATCAGATTATCTTTTTCACACCTTTGCAATTCCATTAATAAAACTCTCCTAATTTTCTTTCTTTGTTTTTATCTTATCAATCTACTGTTACATTAGTTTATATTATTGTATTTTAAGGGTAATTATGACTTATGACTAATTTTAAATTCTTCTCTTTCATTTATTTACCGTTTCTTCCCTTCAACGAACTGTCTTGCGTTGTTAGCCGAGAGGTATCGCAGCCGCCATGCAAGCAAGTTGGTTGCAGACGGTTGTGGGTTCGCGTCCCGGCCGATGCTATGACATATGGAAAAAAAAAAGTATATATATATACGTGAATGTTATCCTAAATATTGATGAGAGCGTTACAATATCTATAATGACAAAAAGAATAGTAACTATTTATAAACATAAATGTTGTCTGCTTAAGATTAAAAGTATATTGTCTCTAATATTCAATAAAAATAATGACTGATCAACAAAATCCAATTCACACCCGAAAACTTTTATAAATAACCAAAAATATATAAAAAAGTTATCATAAAGTATAGAAAAATTTAAATCTATAGAACTTTCCTAAAATTAAATTTTATTCTTACAAAGGTAATTCATTCTCACAATATAAATGTACTATGTGCAATATAACTATAAAATTAAAGTTGGGCTGTCAAGCGTTGTTAGCCGAGAGGTCATCGCACCCCCCTTGCAAGCAAGTAGTTGGTTGCAGACGGGTGTGGGTTCGCGTCCCGGCCGATGCTATGACATATGAGTAAAAAAAAATTAAAGTTGGGTACATATTTTCATGCACATGTTCTTTGGAGAGAATGATGAACTATACTTTCATAGTAAATAATAGTAATATAATGTACATATATAAAATTAAGCATTCTTTTAAAAGAGAAATAATAAAAAAATAATTTTACATATTTACATACATTTTTTTTTTTAAAAAAAATATAGTTTTACGTTTCTCTTCGAATATTCGTTCCAGAGTGATAGGAAATAATAAAAATGGAAAACTGTGGAGATTCTTTAGCACCTAGAAATGAATTTTTAAAATTCTTTCAGTCTTTTGCATATAAAAGTTGTTTACAAATAATTATAGTAATTCCACAAATGAATTATGTGTTCTTTTAGAATCTTTAAACAAATTCTAATCCAGTCCGTTTTAAGTATTTCTTTTTGTTATATTGGGTCAATTATTTTAATAAATATATGACTCTAAGATGGTTTTTATTATGCCAGATAGAAAATTGGACTAGCAGTTCAAAAGTTAAAAAACATTAAAGAAATGCAATTTAACTGCTTATGATTTTTAATTGCTTACACATAATAGCTATTTATAAACATTCAGAAATAAAGAAGTAAACAGTAGCACTAAGTATTAAGTGGGTGTGGAAAATAGGCAATTAGATTTTTTAGAACACTTTTATACATTTTTAAGACCTCTGATTAACATAAGCATTTCCATGGAATTTTTCTAACATGGTTTTATCTCTAGGCTCATGTATTTGCTGCAATGTTTTAATTCATAGTGAAACTCACATACATGATTTTAGTTTTCAAATGTGGAATTACCATCAGATTCACACCAAGAATAGAACAGAAAAACATATTATATTTAATAAAAGTAAAATAAATTACATAAACATTAATAAAGCATTTTTTTTATTAATTTAAATATTTATGCATGCAAATGCTATTAATATTATTATAACTAAATGACTATTGAGTTTACACATTTCTGAATGTTAATCAACTGTGTATTCACTTTCTTATATTTCAAACTGGCTATGTAAAAATATTTGAATGTAAAAACAAAATAGTAATTTGAAATAAATTATTTACAAATCTTTTAATATATTTGTTTCTACCTACAAGAAAAAATTATTAGGTTTATTCAAGTAAATACATTATTATCATATCAACAACTTTTATAATTACATTTTAAAGGATTTTATTTATATTAGCATTATGTCATCCAAATACATTTTTTATAAAAACAAGCATTGGTGGTTGAGAGATCAGCATCAGCTGCTTTACAAGCAGTTGTTCCCAGTTAGCGGGTTCACTTCACGGCTGATGCTATGACACATAGGAAAAAAGTCTGTACTTGAACTAGCTGTTACATTACTCTTCTCCTTACTAAATGCAACAAAATTTATTTCGCTTAATGATAACTAAATGAATAATAATATGAGACAAGATTTGTTGCTAGATTGGATTATTATTTTGCAAGATTTTATTGCCTAACTTTACATACATGTATGTTAATTACATTCAACAAAGCTAAAAATATCTTTATCAATATAGTCTATATGGCTGAAATGCAAATGCATAGAAATAAAATTTACAGATTTCTTTTGTGTTGAATTTATATACAATATAAATTAATTTAATTTATTTACCCAGACTTCATGATTTTTTTCAAGATAAACTCTAAATAATCTGCCTAACTCTTTCATAACCTTCTCACATGGATTTGACTAGGGATTTTAAATAGAAATTAGAATAAGCTTAATGTTTTTTCAAATATAACCATATATTTTATTCTATTAACATAACAGAAGTGGTATGATCAAGCAGAAATGGGAGACTTTCCAACCAAAAGCAGTTGTAAATTTTAGGATAACTTTAACAATGCATTTGTTATCTGCACAAGATAAGCAGATACATGATTGGAAAATATATCATATACAACTAATATAAATTTAATTCAACAGTAACATGGCAGAAATTCATAAAAAGTAGTAGCTAAACCTCTATTTGGTTTATTTGGCATAATTGGTTTTAATTTTCCAGCATAGGATTGATTTTAAAATTTAGTTTTTAAACAATTTAAATTTAATTATTTATATTTTAAGTAATTTAAATGTATATAAATAATTTAAACATATTTCCATGGCAAATGTAATTGCATATAATTTAGTATATAACACAATAAATCCTGAATGTAACTTAGAGCCTAAGAACATTTTATTGAACCCAAACTACATTCAATAAATAAATAAATGCTAAATTAAATTTAAACGTAGCTATAATTCTGTAAATAAATTTATGTATATATTTCTTATATTTTTTATAATTGTTTTAAAATGTATACATATATGGTAGAATATTGTTTTACTTTGAATTTAAGCTGTCCCTGAAATCAATCTGCAATAAGATTTTAAATTTGGAAATAAATATAAAAATATTTTGTAATGGATATTGAAAAATAATAAACATTTTTATTTACTTATTTTTTACTTACTTATATTTTTATTTACTTAATAATTGTGGAATACTTTTCATTTTTAGGCTCTGAGAATGATTTTCTGTGTTTATTACACTAAAATAACTGTTTCTTCATGGCTCAGTAATGATTATTGTTTTCATTAACTGCAAATATTTTACTGGCTGTGCAAATTCCAATTTTTTCAGTGCACAATATAATTTTTTTCAGTATCATATGTAAACTATGTTTCATCATTAGTAAGTATGGGTAATAAAGAAACAACTCAAAAGTAAAATCCAGCTTGATACAATGCAACTCTACACAACTGCTATTGAGTAGCAGCTGGATTATTTCAGAAAAGTGAAAATGGAAAATATTCAAAAAACTTTCTATCAACAACTAATTTGTACATCAATAATCTGATTATTGGAAATAGGAAACCAACAAAAAATGATGCTAAAATTTTTGCTTTGAATTTAAGCTGCACTCTAACTTTACCAGTTCAAAATTTGAATGAATAATGTTGCTTATACTTGAAGTAATACTGTATTAATTTCTCCAAAAACATTGTATCTGAATATATTCTACTTAATCTTTAGTGTAATTAAATGTTTATTTAATATCTCGATGTAAATATAAACTAAGTATATGTATTACTGAGATCGTAATCATGTTATCCAATGAAAGAATGATAGGTGATATAATCTTATATATAAATAAAAAATACACAAGGAAAGTTTAATTAATAATTAAATTCATATTTTATTTACATTAATAAAAATATTCAATAATATTAATTTAGGTTATCTTTAGTATTTTTGGAATCTTACAGGTAATATAAATATCTATAATAATTCTAGATGCAAAAGCAGGATTAATAAGTACAACATTTATCCTATACTTGATTTACAAAAATATTAACAATTGTTATATATTATTAAGCATAAAATTGCTTATTAGGGAATAAACATTTCAAATAAATCATGAAATATGTTTTCTCAGGTTGGTCATTAAAAAATTATTATGTAATTATTCTAAATATTATTTAGTCTATCTAAACCTTAAGATATATTTGTACAAATATATCTTCAAAGTATTATGGGAAAAATTGCATATAATATTGCTGATTTATTGAGAAGTTGGAATACAAAAATGTACATTTATGTGCACACATACTCTTTTATTCAATATAAATGAGTGAATTACTTTATCTCTTCAAAATAAATATATCTATTAGGAAATAAAAAAATAGGTACTATTAATAAGCATAAACATTACCTGCATAAGCTTAAAACTATATTGTCTCTAATATTCAATAAAAAATGAGTATTTATCATCAAAATCCACCTCATATTTGATAACATAGTGTAAATAACTAAATAATTAGTTAACATAAAGTATATAAAATTTTAAATTCATATAATCATAGTTAAATTAAATTTTATTTATACAAAATAAATGCATTCAAGAAAAACAAATATACTTTGTGCAATATAACTATATAATTATTAAATAATTCATTGTCACAGACTGTTGGAGAGAACGTTGAAATATTCTTACATAATAAATAATAGTAATGAATGAAAATATATATATTTCATAAAATTATCATTTTTTAAAAAATAGTAATACTTTAATTTTGAAGATCTGTATTTTTTTAAAAAAAAATAAAATTCATAGTTTTTTTTGAATGTTTGTTTTATGGCTATATAGAACAAAAATATTTATTAGCATGTACTTAGAAATTAATTTCAAAAATTCATTCAGTTTATTGTTTATAAAACTGTTTAAAGTAATAGTGGTTCTCTGAAACATCAATTACATGTTTCATGGAATCCTTAAATACATTCTAATGTAATTACTTTAAGTATTTCTTCTATGGACACTTTGTAGATTATTTAATTAAATATATGACTTGAAGATAATTTTATCATGGCAGATTAAAATTTGATGGAACAGTTAAATGATTAATGAGCCTCTAACAAATTTAGTTTAACTACTTTTGTTTTTATTTGTTTACAAATTGTGAAAGTATATAAAATATTAGCAGTAAACAAGTAATAATTAATTTATAGAGTGCAGAGAGAGCTTATGTAAATAGTCTGAACAGGCACTAATCTGTATTCAATGCATTTTAAAATTCACAATAATCAAGCATATTTTGCTGATAGAGGGATCTTCCAAACCATGACACAAGATAGTGACTTTTATAAGGATAAAAGTGGCCATCTTATCTTTAACCTAAATGTCCATTTATATAGGTGAATCTGAAGCATCTTGATTTGGAAGCATGAAGTAGTTGTTTTCTCCACTGTTTAAATCCACTATTTCCTTTACAAATTAACTTACACAAAATCTTGTGATTAACATCAAGTTAATAGTATGATCTTAATGTTGGAAATTCTATAAACTATTGAAGAGTAATAATTAATTTATAGAGTGCATAGAGAGCTTATGTAAATAGTCTGAACAGGCACTAACATTTATTCAATGCCCTTTAAAATTCACAATAATCAAGCATATTTTGCTGATAGAGGGATCTTCCAAACCATGACACAACATAGTGACTTTTATAAAGATAAGATGGCTGCTCTTATCTTTATAAAATTCGCTACCTTGTGTCGTGGTTTAGAAGATCCCTCTATTGGCAAAATATGCTTGATTATTGTGAATTTTAAAGCACATTAAATACAGGTTAGTGCCTGTTCAGACTATTTACATAATCTCTCTGTGTGTTTTAAAAATTAATTACTACTCTTCAATAGTTACCAACATTAAGATCATACTATTAACTCACTGTAAATCACAAGATTTTGTGCAAGTTAATTTGTATAGGAAATAATGGATTTAAACAGTGGAGAAAACAACTACTTCATGCTTCCAAATCAAGATGCTTCAGATTTGCCTATATAAATGGACATTTAGGTTAATGATAAGATGGCCACTCTTATCTTTATAAAAGTCCCTATCTTGTGTCATGGTTTGGAAGATCCCTATATCGGCAAAATATGCTTGATTATAGTGAATTTTAAAGTGCATTGAATACAGATTAGTGCCTGTTTAGACTATTTAAATAAACAAGCAAGTAATGGCAGTAAGTAACAAATGGCAATGAAGAAAAAAGCAAGTAGATATTTTCAAACACTTGCATGAATTTATTACCTCTGATTAAATTTAGCTTACAGTTTAATTAAATACTACAGAATAAAAAAACAAGTTAAAGACATGTAACAAAACATTAATGAAAAACTGCAAAATATAAAAAAGATACTGCAAAAAACTTACGATGTATTTCATAATACACCATTTATAAAATTACAAATAGCTACAGTTGTAAATGTCGAGCAAGAGAGGGATTTACAAAAATGAAAACCCATGAGATAGAATAGAAAATAAAAAGATGGATGATGAAAAAATAATGAGAAATCATATATCAATAGTTTTAAAAGTGATGAAGGAGTTGAAAATAAAAATTAATGATGTCACTATTGCAAAAGCAAAAAAAGAAATACAATTATAAGAATGAAAGTGAACCATTCCAATGAAAAAATGTTAATAGTGATCATGTGAGAAATAAAGAAATTTTATGGTCATCTCAATTGAGGACACTTAGATTAATACAACCATATATGTGGAAACAAATGATGCGATCTGTGAGTAAATAAGAGAGAAAAATTGTAATCACTGATCAAGCATCTTTGACATGGACCGATGATTTTAATAAAATTTGATATATTGTCTAAAACATATGATAAAACATGAGATTGTCTTAGTGTAATGTTTCTGATGTTTAAATTATTTACCTTCAATTTGATAAAATTTATTTAATTTTAAAATATAAAATAATAATTAAAAGATTAATAATTTAAATTAGTAATTTTAAAAACCCATAGAATGCTTACATTTTCAAAACTATGTCAGTTTTTCTTGTCTAAACAATGAATTGAAAGCAAAATTATTCAATTATTGTATGTAATTTGTTTACTTGTGGGGTATATCGCATATATAATGAAGCTTTATATACACGTGTATATACACACACACACATCTTGTTCGAATGTTAAAAATGACAAAGTGTAAGTTTTAAAGTTTTAATAAATTATTATAAATAAAAATTAAATATCTTATAAATGGACTGATAAATGTATATGGGATAATTAAATATGAAGTTATTTTGTTTTAAGTATAAAATATTTTTCTAAAATTTAAAAAGATTAATTGATTCTAAATTTAACTTCAAAGCAGTTTAAGAAAAAAGGTGGTTTTCTTTTAACAATATAAAAAGGTGAAAATGATATTCTAAAAAAAGTAATGAAGATGCTTATCAACTGATTACTAGATTAAGTTTAAGGAGAATAGGAATTAAAATAATTTAACTTAAAAAAGCTTTTATTTCTGTTCATGAAAAAGAGCTTACAAATAGGGTATTGGATAAACAATCTCAGGCAGCATCAAAAATAGTGAAGTTATCTATAGCCAATAAATCAGAGTATCCAAACTGTCAATAGAATTATCCAAATTTTACTGATAATATAGCTCAAATTCATATAAATAAATGGTAATGAAAATTATTTTCAGAATCTAAAAATTTTTAATGTAGAAGTTTTCCATTATTATTCTCCTTAAATTAATTCTTACCTGCTTCCAGGATTCATTCGATACTGTCAGTTTGTGAGTCAAATAAATTAATCTAATAATTCCAGCCATATCTACTATACAGGAGTATGTTTTGCTCTGTCAAGATGATAGAGGGTAGATTGATAATCCTATCACCAAGTCCTGAGAAAGAAGCTGACAACAACAGAAGAAATCAGCCAAATGTATGTCCATTATGAATCCATCTGAGATAAGTAATAATCCAATGTTCAGTGCTTTTGGAAGAACCATATATTAAACTAAGAGTAAATCACTTCTGAATTTGTCTAATCAAACCTGAACTGTGACTTAAAACCATTTATCATGGCTATGATAAAAAAATCAATTTCACCAGTACCTAGTACTGAACATAAATTATTGCAGACAAAAGAATAAATATAAAATTGAAGCTTATACTTTGTCTATTATTTTCTGTGATTTAATAAAATATGTTAATGAATTATTATGTAATTAATCTGGTAATGAGCTGGTTTGAGTAGAGATGGTAATTTGTCCTATTTTTATGCAGTGAAAAGTGTATCAAAGGAATTAGCTCATAATCATGATCCCTTACCATGCTACTAAAGGTTGGTTGCATATCAGTTATTTCCACATTATTTAGTTAGTAATAGTATGTTAAATCAGTACAATTTTTAAATTATAAATGGAAAACAAGTCTGCTGTTAGAGAAGCTAGGTTGGGGTTCTATTAACTGCATGCCCATTTTAGTTAACTAGACTTATATTTGAATTATTATTACTGATAAGAATATATGACTGTCAATAATCCATAAATTTGGTTTATGAATTAGAGCTGATTTTCATTCTTAGGGAATGCATTAGTATAAGATAAATGTAACATCATTTGCAATTGCTGATTTTTATAATCATTATCTTATTTAAACAATGCTGTGCAGTAGATAATCAAGTCCTACCACATGCAGCCAAATTTTTTCGTATATGTCATAGTCATATATATGCAACGTCCAGCCACTGTATGTTATACATGCAGTAGAATATTAATTTGTACTGGATATACAACTATTATATGTAGTCACTCTTATATAAATATCATTGTAGTACAGAGGCAATTTCCAGTATTTTACAAGTATTTTATTATTTATTCCATAGAAATATTATAGCCTGGAATCGATTGCAGTAGTCAATTATTAAGATCTTTACTGTCATTAAACAGAGTCAGTGCATATGAAAGTTGAGAGCAGCTAAGTGTCTATGCAGTAGATGAGAATCCATTCAAACAATTAATGTTAATAGTATTAAATTCTAAAATAGTAACAATTGTCTCAAACTTTTTAAGCTGCCACATACAATATCTGTACAGAAATTAAAGTAATTTAAATTAAAATAACAATAAAATTAAAAAAATTATTCACCATAAATAAAGGTATATAAATTGATTAATTAAAATCACACCAACATATATTTTGTGTTTTATATTTGTGAATAAATAGTGTTGTTTATTTAGCAGTTTTTCATCATTATTTTTAATCAATAATTTAGGTAAAAAAGTTAAGTTTCTTCTATCTCCCTGACATTCATGGGTTATAAAAGAAAAAATTATTACTGTGTGACATCAGAATATGGAATGCTCTTATACATGCCTTGGATGATTTTCATGCAAGTTATGAAGTTCTGATAGTTACAATACAAAATATATTTTCCTAATATTTTGTTTTATCTTTGCCTTCATGTTTTCATCTTATTAATCCATTTCAAAAATCCATATAAGATGGTTAAAATATTGGGAAAATATGCAATTTTCATGGTATTAAATTTTTATTCACTTTATAGTAAGATATATCTAAGAAAACACTGTTTAGAATTATATTGTGAATTATATAAATCCATCAAATTTCAATACACCTGTAATAAAAATTATCTTTCTTCAGATCTTTTTAATAATAGCCTTTGGTGATAATTCTTTTTACATATTTTCATCAAATATAAAAATCACTTAGAATTTTAGAAAAAAATATGAAAATGTGTTTTCATGTTATGACAGCCTTAAATTTGAAAACTACATTAAACATACATACTTGCCGAAATGTATTATTTGTTGCTGTGTAATTTCAAAATATTACCAAAATAACAAATCATACACATTTATTAATGATTATATAGGTACTGATAATGTGCATTGAAATTGATTAGTTCTTCACTATCCATTTAATTATTATTTGTAAAATCGTATTACCTGATTATTTATTAATACACATATATGTATTACAGTGTAAGTCATCTACAATGGATTTAGTATTGAATTTCTTACTCTATAAATAAAATTTCATAAAAAAAACTAATCAAAGTTTCCTTTTCTCATTTCACAGTTTTACTACTACTCACACAATATTTATAAAAAAAACATTATTCTTAACTATACTTATAATTTATTGAATACACAACAATAATATCACTTTAATTTTTGTTATTGTTGCACATCTGCATGTAATTATTTACAGGCAAATGGTGCAATTGTTAATAATACATAGACTAGTCATGATGTATTACAAAATCTCTGACAAAACAAAAAAACATTTTGTCGATCTTAAATCATATGAACATGCTTAAAAATAAAAATAAAAAACACACCGTTTTTATTTTAAGCTACTTGTTTGAAAATAAAATGAATCATTTCCATAATTATTTCTATTTAAACAAAACATAATAAAAAGTTATCTTTTAATCTACATCTATCAACAATATTTTTCCCTTTTAACAAATTTAAAACGTATATTTAGCATTCTTGTATGCAGATTTTTTTAGAAATTGATCACACACACACACGCATATATATATATAATGGTCATTAACTATTATACATAGTTTTTTAATTGGCAGAAGTAGTTTGGGTTAATTTCTTAGCCCTGTTCAACTCCCATAATTAACCAAAAAAACTCCAAATTGAAAGAATGTATCATATTTAATTACCATTATATTTATTATTTTTATTGTTATTGCAATGTATATTAACTAACAGACATTTTATTTGTATTATATATACATATATATTGTAACTGTACAGAAAATAGGGATTAATACAAAACAAATCTGAGGTATCAATGTCCCATAATTGGGTGGATATATGTAGCAGTACACCACATTATGACATAATAATGAGGAGATGGTAACTCATCATCACCCCCAAATATTTCTAGTTTGTAAAAATTATATACATCTGCACATAATATTAATGTTATTTACTTTCATATTTATATATTATTCCAACATGTAAAAAATTGGTCATACATTTAAAGAGTTCAATACAATTGTGTTCATTAAATGCCATCAAATTTAATTCATAGGATATAAACACTGTAACCAAGGGCAATGCTACGTTGTTCAACAGCTGTCTACAAATGATCACTCAACAATTCTTTATATGAAAATTACTAATATTAACTTCTGTGCCATTACCTCATTATAATTTAAGAAACTGTTTCTTTCAAAATAGGCATTATTACTTAATATTCTTAATTGTTTCTAAAACAATAAAAAAATTATAGAAAGTTTCTTTTCAAAATACATATAAATGATTTTAAAGCAGTGATTGTTGTAATGTACTAGGATCATTAAAATCTATATTAACTGATTATATTAAAGTTATGCTGCCTATTATCAAAATAAGTCATTATGATGAAAAAAAAAGTGAATCTTTCTTTATATGCAGCTTATTTTTGTATATGAGGTTTCTATTAAAACTATTACAAATATGAAGATAAATATTAGCTTAACTATGATATTATTCAAATCAGGTTTTAATAAGAACGTGAAGTTAATATCTACCCATTGTTATATTATTGAAACCAAAGTCAACTAAAGCACCAAATATAAATTATATATAAAAAAATATAAAAATACTGAGATATATTTAAATAAATGTAATTTAATAATAATGATAATAATTAACATTACATCAAATAATTCAATCGTAGAAACAACATTTTGAAACCTTGTATTACTTGTTATTTTTTAAAAGTATGAGTTGTGCTTAGAACAATGTAATACATATTGTGAATGTGTATTATAGAATTTATAATACATATATTGTGAATAAATTAATTAAAGCAATATTAATTTAGGATTAATTAATAAAAACTAACCCTAATTTATTTCTAATTTTAAATATCATTCTGTTTAAAATAGTGTTTTTCTGAAGGTTTGTGATGATGTTATTTTAGTTGTATTTATATTTAATAATAAATATGGAATGTCTTTTGAAAAATGTAACTTTATTTACATATTCAATAATAGCACACAGCTGGTATTGACACAACATGATGAATGATATTAGTCTGGTTCTTTACTTTTAGTATTGCTGTAGCTCACCACAGTACTAGTATTGGAATTGAAGCTGCACATTTAGAATCTTGATGGCTCATTGTGTTAAAATGTTACATTAATATAGTGCAACATATAAACACAAGTAATTAAAAATACTTAAAAATAAATTCATATTCATTACTTATATGTTCACAATTAATAATCATATGTGCAAAACAAAAGCACTTTTATATTTATATTTCAGACTATATAATAACAAATGATGTTTTTTGTGTGTACTGATTACAAGTTGTAGTCCCTGCATTTCATAATATATAAATACCAGACAAGTCATAAAAACATTTGACTGTTACTTATGCTGCTATTTGCTTTAATGATAATCATTTAAAAACATTTTATTCTAAATTCTGAACTCATTTGAAACAGTTCATTACAGAAATTTACATAACTTAGGTATAAACATATGTTAGGCAGATTGTAAATAAATCAATATTATTCATGACTTTGTCAATTATTTTTGTGTAAACTTGTATTAGGTTAGAATGGCAGTTAATATATGTTTAATGACGACAAATTGAATGCATAATTTTTAAATAATTGCAATCATTATGTATTTATATTTTAAGAAATATTTTTAAAAAGTTACTTTGGTATTTAAGTAAAAATGGTAGGTAATTTTTGAGAAATCATATATATACAAACATTTTATTGAATTTGCAAAAGCAAAAAAAAAAAAATAATAACAATAATTAAATAAAAATTTATTACTTACATCTACTTTTTTCTTTACCAAAAACTATTATTCTAATATTAATGCAAAACTCAATTCAGTTAATTAAAAGTTATACAATATTCTACTTCTTCTTTTTCTTATGTATTGATTCCTATTTTATATATTATGCCATTTCTAACTGTTTTATACACTTTAACAATACTATTTTTATATAGAAACTTAGTTCTTACAGTTTCAACGGTCCCACAGTCATCACCACAGCTACACTATAAAATTATATAATCATACAATTAAAAAACATATTTATATACAATCATCATCATCATCATCATAAACCATTATCAATACTGCAGGATGAAGGTCTCTCCAAGTTTAATCCATCTTCTCTGATCTTTAACTTCTCTTTTCCACAACACCCCTGCACATTTTCTTATTTCATCCAACCATCTCACATATGGTCTCTTTCTGGGTCTTTTACAATATCAAACGTAAATCTCAACCTGGCTATTATAAATAATCATTTTTCATTTTATTATTTTAGTCTTAACTCATTTTATTTACATTTATTTATATTATTTTTAATGATCTTAAATCTATTTATTATAATTATATAATTTTACTTTTTGAACTTTATTAAAATAGTATTGCTTTTTCATTTCTGAATTTATATATATAAAAAAAAATTTAAATATAAAAGCAAACAAACTTATCCCAAAATGTAATGAACTTTAAAAAAAATGTTTTTCATGGATGAGTTCACTCAGATAAGATCTAAAGTTTATTCAGAGTGTAATATTTACTCTAGGGAAAATTCACAGCAAAAGCAAACACTATCAATGTATTTTTATATATAAAAAAAGATTCTTCAAAGATAGTGATATTTTATAATTTTTAAATTTACATTCCTATTATCTTTTTTAATTTACAAGATCTATCTAATTTACTAAGGCACAGTGTGGTGTGATTAAACCCAATTTATGCAAAAGAGATACAGTGGACTTACAATGTGCCATCTTATTGCACACACACTAAAAGCCAAACAATTTTCTACACATCAGCTATGAGAGCTCACACAAATCTGATTTTTGCACTTGAATATTTTTTGTATACGCATATGACTAAAGATTTTGCACATTCTGTAGAAATAATTTTACTAAGAAAATATTAGACTATGAATTTCTCAATTTATTTTATTAAATAGGAGTTTTATTTGTTTTCAAATTATGAAATGGATCCAATCAAAACAGAAGAGTATAGAAATTTTAACATGAAAAAAAAATTTTGTTATTCAACCTTGTCAATTATTTAAATTAACTTTATTAAGGTCTATTAATTACCTAGGTCCAACTCTATAATACTAATAAAGCAAAAACTCATTCATGAAAAAATTAAAAAATACATAAAATATAATATACTTTATACACATTAGTTATAAATTACTTATTTTGAACCTCATGATTTTATACTAAATATATAAGTTATCAAAGTACATTAAATGAGACATTTATTTTATATAGCGTGATGTTTTTATAAACTGTAATACCAACAAGCCAATACGCTAATTCACATGCACTTTGTAGATGTCACTATATAAATGAATACTCCCACTTTTTCAACACAAGATAAAGTCTTTAGGAAAAGATAGAATGAATCCATCTATCTTTTTGACCCAAACGTATATGTATGGGAAAATCTTAAGTGTTTGAAAATGAGAGTGTGAAGTTGTTAATTGATCACTTTAAATTATCTTTTTACTACTTGAATAAATGACGCTTGTGAAATTTCTAGAATTTATGATACATCAATCTTATTAAATTAAACATATGTAAATAAGACATTTATTTTACACATCATGATGTTTTTATAAACTGTAATACCAATAAGCCAATAAGCTAATACACGTGCACTTTGTAGATGACTAAAGACTAGATTACTAGACAAATAAAGTTACACAATTTCTGGAAGATATTTATGCTGCAGACTTTTGATTTCAGAAGTATGCTCTTTAATTAAGTGTTCAAATGCATGACATTTCTTTAGTGGATGGATGAGTAAAATGTTTCAGTGTATATGTTGATCAGCAAAAACATCACATCAGGTGGGTTAGTAGTTTTCATCATGATGAAAATTGGAGTTATGGCAGATGAGATGAGTGATGATTGGGGTAGAGCCTTAGTCACACATATCAATTTAAATGCTGGATATAGTTGACACTTTCATTTTTCCCAAGACTGCTGGGTTTCTTTTAAATAAACTATCTAACCTATGACAATTGCAGGTAATCATCATAGATTCTTCTTTAGAAAGTTTTATAGTGATAAGAAACAAAAGAACTAGACTGATCTTAAAAAGTGTGAAATAAGAATCTATGTTCACACAGTAATTAAAGAAAAGAGTGAATAATGAATGCTGGTAAATTTTTTTTAGCTTATATAAGTCTACAGTTCTACTGCTGGTCCAATTGTTTTTTTTAAAACATCTAGAATTAGCATTCATAAAATAACTCTAGATAATCTAATAATTTTAAAGTAATTAAATTCTTAAAATTTGCAAATAATTACTTTTAGTACAATGCCTATTTTTTTTATTACAACAGATTAAATGTTATTTGTAGAGTAAACATTGTTTAGCACTGTTTTGGAAATAATGTTACACAAAAGATAAAAAATTTATAAGGTTTTCTTTAAAAAAAACACAAAAATTTAACATTTCATTTCCCATTTCCGCTTTTGGCAGCCATCTTTGCAACTGGTCTTAAAAAAGCGTCCCTTAGTGATTCAGTTTCAAGAAGACAGGGACAATTGTCCCCTTACCTTTACGTTTTTTATTCAAGGTAAGTTGGTCTTAATCATTATATATTATGGAAAGTGATAATATAATCGATAACTCTCAAATTAATGTTAGCCCCGATCTCAGCATTCAATCTAGCAATGCAGTCATCGGTCGTAAATACTATAGCCTTAGATCTAATCTAAATGCAACTAAACTAACTTCTACTTCAAATAAAAACCCACAAACCAATAAATCAAATGAAAACATCATCGCAAATATCAACAAAAGTTTAGAAAATATTGAACTTACCCCTAATATAAACAATAGCATAAATATCTCATCAAGCGAAACTATTGAAATCCTTAAAAATATAAGCAAAAACCAATCATCTCCTCTCCTTTGCCCAATAATACCCTGAAAACCATATCTGAAAATAATAGACAAAATTACCAACAAGATGATTTTGGCAAATTTTTTAAAGCTAAAACTTTTCCACCAGAGGTCGACAAAACCAGCACTGTCACATTACAGTTTGTCAACAGTAAATTTAAAAATCAAAAAGAAGAAATAAATTTTAAAACTAATAAATCTCATTCCAAAACAAACAAAGATTATAGCACAAAACAATCCATTGCTACATCAGCCAACTTACAATCTAAACCAATTTCCTCAATTCCAATAGTGAAAAATTCCTCTAAGTATGCAAATATCGTAAGGTCTAAAAATTCTGAGAGCATCTCCGAAAATATTAAGGCCGATAATTTCAATGAACTATATTTGAATATCTCAGAATTAGGCACAGAACAAGAATCAAACACTCTGGAAAATGTCTCATTTAATATAAACGATCTTAATGATGACATGTTCCTAAAAATAAATAACAATTTCAACAAAACGATTCCCAACACTCTGTATAAATTGTTTACAAACTACTACAGCGATAAGTCGTTAATCTTAGCCATAACAAATCAACAATGTGCATTATATAAGTTCCCCCTAGAACAATTATACAGTCTAATCAATCAAAATCAATTAGGCAGAGGCATTCACATGATCCTTAATCATCCCAATGACCGCTATGTTATCGTTGAGTTAAAAACATGGGCGGATCGTATGAACTTTAAAAAATAACTACAGATCTTTAGGAAATTATATACTATGCTCCATAGATATGAACTGTCCAGTTACACTATCCGGCAGAATTCAAAACTGCCTTGCCCACTTGAAAGAACAAGAACTACAAGACATCCTTATTAATTATGGTTCAGTTAACAAATTTAAACACCTATTAAACCCTCACTTCAAAGATCAAATCCTGTTCAATACAGTTATCTTCACACTTACATTAAAGAAAAAGATTATACCCACTGACATACCCACCATTATTACTGCAAGAGGCTCTCCTATGGTTTTGACCTTCAGGGGAGTACAGTCACAATGTTTCTTCTGCCTTCAAAGAACACACTTCATTAAAGATTGTGCAGCAAGAATATGCACACACTGTGGTATTAAAAAGAATAAAGTTCACAGATGTCCTAGTAGACATATTAATACGGCTATCACATCCTTAAATAGACAATCACCACATGGGACTAATTCAAACAGCAACCTCACAAACCCAGACAATCTGATTCAAATAAATCCTCCAACAAACCCTTTCACATCCAAACCTATCTTTCAAAATGAAAATCTTCAAAAAAGAACAAACACCAACCTCTACACTAATAGTAGTGAATCAGAGAACCAATCAATAACATATACTGCTACTAAACCAATCTCTCAAACCAATAATACTCAAGATCATACATACGATACATATTATACTAATCCCTGAGAAACAATGCTAGGTCAAACTCTTCTACAAAAGAAGACAATATGACCAAAACATCTAATGAGAGCTAGGAAAACCCAGGCGATGAAGAAAATACACTTAAAAAATTTCAAAACAATTCATCTATAACAACTCCCACCCAGCTTAAAACCAATGATACATCATCATTCGGGCCAGCTAAGTCTAACAAACCTAAACAAAGTGATCCACAAACTATCCTCAATTCTTTAACGCCTGCAATAATTAACCATCCAGATGAAAAGACTTATCAAACACTCAACCCGAAAGTCAGCATAATTAATGTTTCACAACAGTTACAGCAAACTGAAAATGACTCGGGTTTAAAATTTAAACCAAATTCTTATAACAATAAAAAAACACTTTCATAAAAAGAACAGGAAAATGAAAACAACACTATTAAACTTAAAACCCCCCAAAAAACCAACACAACAAATACCCAAAATACAAATAAGAAAATTAAAAGAAAATCAATTCGCTCAGATAAATCAAGCTCTGATGATGACAGCTCCCATCCAATACATTATTCACCACCATCCTCTAGCAAACAAATTTTCAGATATATCCAGCACAAAGCTTTGCAAATCCATAGACAAAAAGAGGAAAACCATGGATCCTATAACCATCGATACCATTGATCCATCTGATGAATCTCAGACAGATTACACTACTTCATCAGACACCGAAAACTTCATGGATGTGTTTCCTCAACCAACAAATATATCACCAATCTATCCACAAGTTCAATCACAAGACTCTGATTGCCAAACAACAGCAGAACTCATTAACATGGAGATGTCCCACATTGACTTGGTACACTTTACTGAGGATGGTTTGGATTAATCTATCATGTTCTGCAAAATTGCTGGCATTAACATTTGCAGCACCAACTCAGTTGATAGAGTTCTAGCTATTAAAAACTGGTTCTTGCTTTGCTCCCCTCATATAATTCTTATGGGTGAAACTAAATATCACTATAATACTGATCATAAAATACTCTCTTCTCTCAGCTCTCAGATTTACTAGATTTTCCATAGGCCATTCTGCTTCAGGTGGAGTCGGTATTCTTCTCAGCAAGTCAACCACCAAACAGTTTTAGCATTCTATTCCTAGATGCCAATATTATTATCATAGAAATAGACTATTGGGGTTATCTAATCATCATGGCTTATATATATATATACAGCCAAAGACACCTCTCAATATCTAAAAATAATCCATATCCTAAATGCCATCAATGCTAACAGAGCCTCCCCCACTATTCTTCTGGGAGACTTTAACACCACATACAATGACTTCAACAAGAGATTTTTGCATCTAATAAATCACAGATTAATGTGTGGAGAGAGCTTCTTCCCTCCTGAAGCCTACTCTTTCTATACTAAAACTAAAAAGTCCCTGATTGATTTGGTTTACTACACCCCAGACCTCCATTTCAACCTTGATGCAGCCTTGGCCCGTTGCTTTCTCTGATCATATGACTCTAATCTTACAACTTACACCTATTTCAATCCCTACACCTATTGATGGACCTGGTAAAACCATGCACATGATCACCCAATCAAATATGACTGAAGCGAGTGTCTTAGGCATACATCCTTTGCCAGATAATAAACATCCTTTCCCTTCCTGCTGAGGAGGGCTGGTTTTCCTTCATTGGAATACTACAGTCCATATTAAATCACCACATCAGGAAAATCAAAGGACCTAATGGCCTTCTAAATTACCTAACAGACATTAATATACAACTTCAAGCATCACAGCAAAATTTCACAAATACAGAAAAAATTATCTTCCTTAAAAATCTCTACAAAATCAAGCAAAAGTCCCTTGCAGAATATATATCCATCAGAAGAGCCAAATGTTTCTTAGCACAACAACACTGCTGGATGAGAGACTATCTCAGATGGGCACTGGGGTACAATAAAAAACAAATCACTTTCTTATCCATTAATACTAATGGAATCAATCTTATTGGCTTTCCAGTGATGCAGCACATCAGCAAACAATTCTGCCAATTAATGCAAAAAGATGGAGCTCCTCCTATAAACAGCTGGTTGGATGCTGGTGACCCCGGTGAACATGGCATCATGGAAATCCAAACCAAAAAGAAGATAACATCTCTCCCCGATGGTGTTCATCCTGGCCTTCATGGCATCCCAAATTTTCTTCTCAAACCCTAGCCTCCGGCAACAGAAACATAACAGATCTTTACCCAGTGGCACTCGTGCCTTTTATTAAAAAAGCAAAATCACTAAATGACATTAACAATATCCGGCCAATTTCCATGACCCCATTTCTTATCAAGATAATTGAGTCAGTCATTAAAGATCAAATCCAAACTCAAATTCTTAGCCATATCTCGTCAAACCAATACGGAAAAAAGGGATCATCAACCTCGCATGCTATGTCCAATGTAACTACACTATTCAATTACATCAGAGGACATCATAAATCAAAACCTATTGCTGTCCAGCTGGATGTTGTGGCAGCATTTGATTCAGTCCAGATAAACATCCTCCCGGATATTCTGTTGGAATGCGACATTCCAGCCAGGATTGTACAGATGGTCAGAAATAATCTGCTCAACAACAGAGAGATTTTTTTCTTTCTTGATGGCAAGATCACACCAGGCTTCAAGCCATACAAGTCGATCTCTTAAGGATCTCCACTCATTGTCCTTTTCTTCACAGCATACATCAACCCTCTTCTGACTGATATAGAAAAAAACCTCCCTGGAATTTTTCTTCCCTCTCTCAATAAAAACTTCAATGTATTTGCATATATAGATGACATCATGGTTGTGCTTCCCACCATTAAATACCTTCCCCATCTCATGAATATATTAAACAGAAATACAGTGAAACTTGGCCTACAAATAAATTTTAACAAATCTTCCATCGGAAGATAATGTCTGGTAAACAAATTAACTCTCCCTTTTCTGCAAAACCCCAAAGATACCTAGGTTTCCCAATCTACAAAACTCCAACTGCAATGGCAAGAGAGATTCAAGATGCAATCCTCCATTCAACTGAAGCCATCACCACTTCACTCTCTAGAGTATACCTTTAATTATATGGAAAGGTTGGCCTCCTCAACATGATCATAATGCCAAAAATCTCATATTATCTTCCATTCGTTAAAATGTCTAAACAGTTTCAAAATAAAATTAACCGATTATGCACCAAACTTCTCTGGAGAGAAAGGACAGTTGCTATTAGCTTGCGAGGTATCCAATGACTATGCAGGTTCAATGGACTGTCATTTCACTCAATACAAGCAATCATTTTACAGAAAACCCACAACACTCTACATAATCTGATCCTCTCCTACGGATACTCTAACATTATTAAAAAAATTACACCGACAGATCATCCTCCACCCTCTTCCAGTTCATGGATAGCATCCCTAATAGAACACCTACAACTTTATAACCCAATAATACCCTTTAACCTTAACCAAAAAATCACCTTATGGGAAGCATACAATATAATCAACTATAATTAACAACCCATTAAAACCAGTCTAAAAGTAACCAACCAAAGACTCATTACACACTTCAAAAGATGGAGTCTAGAACCCAAATTCCTTGACTTCACCATTAAAATAAATCTTAATATGCTACCCATGAATTGGTTTCTTTATCACCAAAGAGGTTTTACCAGCATTGACCCTATATGTGGTCTTTCTGCTCATGAAGATGAAACCATAGACCATATTATACACCGGTGCCCAAGACTTAAAACTCTGAAAGATATAATTATAATCAATTCCAACATAAGACCTGATATGATTTTTCTCACTCGAAAATGCCATTCATAATGGGTTTTTTCAATAATAAAGCTTTCTACCTTTGTCCTTTATTTTATATGGATAGTGAGATGCAAAAGTCTCACAAATCATACCATTGTTTTATCAAATGCTCAAAAAAAATCAAGAAATGTGACCAGCTCCTTGCCTCCAGTAAAGTCTTTGATGACACCTGGTCTTTAATTGCTCTTTCCTTTTCCTGATTATCAATTCCCACCTACCCAGCATTATAGAATAGTCAATTATAAAAAAAATATTCATGTTTATATTAAAAATGCTAATACCATTAAACAAGTTCTTAGAAATCTCTTCACTGTACCTAACTACATAAGAGTATAACAATTGTGCTCTCATAACATAATCTAGCCAGATGACAAATAGAACATTATATAATCATATTATTGTACAATTTATTCATTTATTTATCCTTTATTAGTATGTAATCACTATTTATTGTTAATAAAATTTTTATTGAAATGAAAAATTTAACATTTCTTCTAAATTTAATTTTAACACTGCCCACTGTAAGTATAATAGATCCCAGATTAAGATAATTGATTAAAACATTATCCCTTGCATCTAGCCATTGTTTGAAATAGATAAAAAAATAAACTTTTACAAATATCAGCAATTTTCTTTGTAAATCTTTTTCTTACAAAATGATTTGCAAACTAATGTATACTTTTTGGTTTGTATGTGCAATATATATATATATATATATATTTCTAATGTCATGATATATATATATATATATATATATATATATATATATATATCATGACATTAGAAAATTACAAAATAAAAATTATAATAACAAAATTTAAAGTATTTACAACTTAAATAACTTTTTCAACTCTTCTCAGACCAGATATTTGGAAAATATGAATTTATCACTTTTTCATATTTTGGGTTGTAAGGAAAAAGAATGTCAATGCATATATATTGTAAGCTTTAGATTTATCAGTAATGCTCAATATTCAGCTATATAATTCTTTTAATATTTTAAATAAAATTCAATAAGTTAATTTTAATAGAAAGCCAAATTATTAGGCGCTTGATATTTGAATGCTTATGCATCCTAAGAGTGGCTGTAAAAGACCGTTTATAAGTTTTAATAGCCTTAAAAGTTCTTTTAATATACTGTAATGATTTCAGCACATATGTAATTGTAAATGACTTTAAATTGCTTAGTTTAGGGATATTTTTATGCTAAATATTAATGAGTTAATATTGGAAAATTCTTAAAGGTGAAAACATTTTAATATTGATATTAGTATATAAAATTTAGGTTAGAATTAAATTTTAAAGCTAAACTTTAATCTTTAATGAGATAATTAAATATCATTAAAAATTAATTTATTAGTAAAAGCTATTCAGTTTTGAATATAAAAATCAGTAATGGACTTGTGAGAGTGTACTTTATGTTAAATTTTATTTTAACTTCTTTATTGTAATATTAAAAGTTATTGTTAAATATTTATTTTAAAAAAGTTTTATCTAAAAATATATTCTGGTAGCTTGACTTTTATTAAATATTTTATAGTATTGCTTAATGAAATAACGTAAATTATTGTTTCATTTAATAAATTTATTAGACAATATTTTGTTTATCTTCATTGTAATAATTTTTAGTTTTGTAAATTATTGTCTTAAAGTGTAGCATTTAATTAAAAGTCTAAAGAGTTATGTAAATGAGATTATTTTAGCTTTGTTTCTCAGGATACCGGTTAATCATTAAACTTAAACGAATTAAAATCAAGGAAAGGTTGATCTAAGTGTCAATTTCATCCATCAAAGTCAGTCACATAAGCAGAAACATAAAGGAAAAATTGAACACATGATCATATTTTAATACTTTCTACTTGACTTGGATAATTTACTAGGAAAATTTACTTGATGAATAATTAATTTTCCATTCAATTTAATTATTCATGTGTCAAAACATTGGCTGGGAAGAGAACTCGCAAACCTAGGACATCTGCTTGTAAGGCAGCTGTGCTGACCATTTGATCACCAACACTTGACAATTTTTATTTGCTTAAAGTTTAACATGTACTGCTAACAAATTTTCCCCAAGCTTATAAATTTTATATACAAATTACTAAAAAAAGTCTAAATACAATTTATTAAATAACAAAACTAAATGAAGTGTTTGATTTCAAACAACAGTTCACTTTTAAAAGTAAAGTCTTAAATAATATTATTATTTGTTATTTTTGATAATTAAAAGTATTATAAAATTTGTACTGAAAAAAATTATACACAAGTAATTAAAGCTTTATTAATTCAATATGAATTTCTTACAACTATTCATAATAAATTTCCTAATTTTAAATATCCTATAACACATTGTTTAAAATTAATAATTAAATGATATAAAAATAAATTCAAATTCAAGTTTACATTTGTGATTTGTAGTCACATATGCATTATCAAATACATTTTTATATTAAATTGTAAACAATATAGTAATAAATATTGCTTTCTTGTATAATGTTGTTTATGTTTTTCTGTTGTCATTTATTTTCATTATAATCTTCAAAAATGTTTTATCTCAAATTTTGAACACATTTCTAAAAATTATTATTGATATTTTTAAAAATTTGAATAAATGTACATTAATGTAATTTTTTAAGAAATCATTATTATTCATACATAACTGGCTGTTCATTGGAAATATTTTTTCTATATACTTATGTTATGTCACAATGATTAATACATAAATGTTAGAATATCAAACACTAGAAAATATATAAATAGTCAAATTAAGAGTCATAGACCACATGACTCTACTCTCTTAAGCTTGTAAGTTATAAACAATGAGGATTGCCAATTCCTCAACAAGCTTTGGGATAAATGCTTAGCCAGAGAAAGCATTTAAAATATCTTTGTCAAGAACTCCCTCCCACTGGACCCCTGAACATGGTTTTGTTCATTAATTCTTTATGATATTTTAGATAAATGCTGGATTTGGGTTGATATTTTTAGATCTAGTGTCTGAACCTACTCTGGCACCTCTCTGAGGGGTGCCAAAGCATGAAACCATTGTCAGGGGTTGGGGGGGGGAGGTTCTTGACAGAGATATTTTGATCAATATGACCTTTTATTATTTACATAAACATCCTAGAATATAAAGTATAAAAATAAATTTTTGAGTATTTTCTTAGTTTCAATAATTTTAATATAGTTATTAAGCCATCATCAAACTTTAAAAAATTAAACTAAAGAAATTTCTTAAACAAAAATGAAAAAAATATTTCTTTTAAAAAATACATAAGGATTTCATTTTTACTTATTTTTGTATAAAAACTTGTACATTTTTGTAGATTTTATATTTTCCATTTGATGTATTTTGTATTCTTTTGACATTTATAAAAAGTACTAATAAATATAAAAATAAAGTTAATAAACATCACATGATCACCTTTTTTATGCTTGCTTATAACTGTTATTAAAACAGCCAAAAACTCTCCATACAGTGTTGCAGTGAGTGGCAATACTGTAGGGTTTTTTTTGCCTATTTAAATATAAAAATATTATGTATGTGACTTTAATGTTAATAAACAAATTTTAAAAATATATAATAGTCGATTGAAAGCATTACAAAAAATTAATGAAATAGTAATCAAATTTACAAAAATAATTTGGGTTGAATATAAGTTTATAAACATTTGAAAAATATTGGAAAACAGTATTTTATTGTAGATTTATTAATTTATTTATACAAAATAAAAATAAAAATTTCATTTACTGACATTTATAGGAGCATATATATTTGTTTGTAACCTAAACCAATGATGTCCCAATATAGTCACAAATGAATTTCAAACTACCAAAGTTCTACCATTGCTGTTTTAAAAATATGTTTTTTATTTTTGTTTTGACTTAGAAACAATTGTTAATGAATTTATAATGTAATTTTTGTTACTGATTTAATTGTCAGTTGGTGTAGGCAGTTTATTTCATTTTCAAGTTTAGATTTTGATTATTGAGATTTGGGATTTAATTTTGTTTAAATAAAATTATGTATGTAATGGGTATTGACTTTATTACATGGTTCAACAATGTAATAACATTTATATAATAAAATGATGCATTAGAAATAATAACCATATATTGTTTACGATAAAATACCATTATTCACCAATACCATATGTTTATTGTTAATTATGAAAATAAAGTTTTCTTTGTACAGAGAAAAAAAAGATTATGCATTCATTTAAACATAATAACTGTTTTTATAGTAACATTTCTTAAAATTTTTAAGTGCATTTAATTCACAATAATTTGCACTAACGTTTGTTTGTACAAAATAAAACATTGACATGAAACACTAATTGGCTTTCTTATTTCTATGTTATTACAGCTTTAATAGAAATTGGGTATGTATTTCAATAATGTATACCATACAACCAAATGGCTTAAACATCAAATTCTTCAAATAAAAATATTGTAAACAAGATCAATTCCGAATTGTTCAACAGCTCTTCATAAATAATTTGTAAGCATTTTAAGATAAAAAAAATTTTTCACATAAATTACTGCAATTATTAATGTTCTGTAGTTTTAAAGCTGTTTTATTTATGGAATTGGTTTTTTTATTTAATGTTTATACTTATTTTTTATACAACAAATAAATTTATTGAGACCTACTTATTCAAATAAAACATATAATCAATAAAGGAGTGTGTTGAAATACAGATTTAGATAGAATACAAATACTATAACATGTTCATATGCTAGATAAATCAATGCTATGCTTCGCAATATAAAAATAATTCATATGACAAAAAAAATAAATATTATTTTTATTCTTGGTTCATGCTTCTATATTGACATTTGATTAAAATCATGATAAGTAAATGGTTTAATAATAAATTAGCTGCAATATTATGCAATCATATTTCACTTTAATTTATATTTTTCAGTTAATTTTTAATCATTCAAGTAAATTACTAAATAAGAAATATGTAATGATTAAATATAATTAATAATAATTATAATGATGATAATAATAATTATAATATAAAAATTAAACATTAGTCGTGATAAAAATATAATTTTTTCAAAACTATCTTGAATAAAATTAGTGTCTGTTAATGTTTTATTGTTAAATCAATTATATAGTGCTTAAGTAATGAAAAAAAATCCAAAATTAGCATTATAGAAAATAAAGATAAAAATCTACATTGACACCTCTCATGGAGCCAGACTAATCACACCCAAAATTCTTTTATTCAACACTTGTATAAATACTTCGAAAGTAGGCTTTTGTAAAGTAAATTGTTGTTATTAAAGCCAATTAACATGTCTGCTTCAAATATAAGAAAATTCTCTTTTATTTCAGCAACAGTTTTAATTTTATTTTCTTTCTTATTAATTGAAGTACACTCTGGTAAGTGAATTTCGCTATATGCTTGAATTGTTATTAAGTCTAATAATCTTGCTTTCAATTAGTTAAAATTTTATTAGTTCATTTTTTTTTGTAAGCAGTTCTGTGTGTATTCAAATATTGGTATATTGTAAATTTTAAACTGAGTTTCAAAAATTTATTACAAAGATATATCTGGAAGTTATATTACAAATTTCGCCATGTCAATGAATGGACATTTTACATCAAATGAAGTTTGAAGATTTTTTAATATACAAAGTCAACATAAATGATTTGTAATAATTAAATCGGTAAAGTGCATAGTCGTTATGTAAAGTAATATATATAAGTCTATAACCTTAAGACCATGCACTTGAAAAACGACAGTAGGGACCTCTACAAATCTAAACAAAAGATTTGTTAGATATTTAAATAGTGAATTGCTATGTAATAATTTTTAGTAATGGGCAAAATTAGCAAAATTTGGGTTTTTATTCAAAGACAAAAAAAAATTTCAAACTTCACAATGATAAAAAAATATGTGGAAATAAAGATTTTAGTTACCAGGGCTAATCAAAGGAGGGGACTAAAGGGGCAGCTTTGCTGGGCCTCACAATATTAGAGATCTCAACTTTGCAACTCAATATGTTAAACAAAAATGTAGGAAATGGCATAGGGCTATCATGGCTTATAGAACAGTTTTAAATTTGCAGTTAAATTCCCCCAAAGAATATATTCAAGAAAGAAACATTTCCAAGCAGGCATACCATAAGTTGAAAATCTAATACAGTTTATGTTTGAGGTGCCAATTTGATGACTCTAAGATGAAAACAACTGCAGCACTTTGCAACTGGAAAACCTAATAGTCTTATCCCCCATCAGTCAGTTCTGTGCTAACAGTGTTTTATGATACTATCAGTGCTAGAGTAAATCTATTTTATACAAGTGCTATCTGGATCTTATCTGCTTGCTCTTCTCTGAGACCCATAACAAAGTGCTCCCAGAGTCTTGTTTTTGGCTCTGTAAGTAAAAACTCTCTTTTCTTTCTCACCACATCATTATTTTAAATTTTGAAGGAGCTCTAAAATATTAGTTGCCCCAGACCTCAAATTTTCTATGAAAGACCCTGTGTGTATTGTATTGTGTGGATAAGAGTAACATATTGAAAAGGCTATTTCATACTTTATTTTATTTGTTTCTCAGAGTTAGATGAGCAGCAGGAAATAAACTATTTTTGTATTTGACTTTACAGCATTATCAAGAAGATGTTTATCCTCATAAGAAAATGATCTGATGTTATACTCATTTGTGTACAAGCTATAATATATAAGCTTAAAAGCACAAAATATTATATAGTTTTTATTTGTTTTATATTGTTTAACTTCCAGAAATATTATTACTGTGGATTTCTTTTATATGGTATGAGTTTATAAATAATATATTTTATTGCTTTGATTATCTATTACAATTAGTTATTCTAATAGTATAAATTTTATGTAAAACGTAATTAAAATGTGTTTAATTTATTAATAAAAAAATATATTGTGGAATTCTTAATTTTACTGAGGAAAATTTTAAAAACATTCTTTTATTTTAAACTAAAAGAAAATATTTTGTCTGTTGTTTGGTTTTAATATAATTTTCAACCTTTTCTTTTTTTATGTATTGATTTCTACTTTAACAAAAGGTGTAAATGGGATTATACGTTGTTTGGTTTTAATAAGTATTTATTATATAAATATATTTTAGCAACTTCAATTTTTATATTTATTTCATGATATTTAAGCAAAAATATCAGTTCACTTTAGTGTAATTTAATTAAAAAATAACTTGAACAACTCCAAGACAATTTCATTCTCATCTAAAAAGAATGAATCATTTAATTGATATAATAATCTATACGTTTGTCCAAATGTCCTTTATTCATTCCTATCACACTTACCATTATTAAAACCGTACATATATTAAATTATATTATTCATTGTGCAAATATTCTGTAATTTTATTAAAGTTTTTCACTTACTTATTATTAATATATTTGTATTCATATAATTAATTTCACTATATAAAGATAGTGACCAATATTTGATCAAAAAGTGTTTATATATCAATAAAAACAATGAAGTGAGACCTCATAAATTAAGATTTTTATTGATACATCAGATTATTATGACATTTTCAATATTACTTATCTATAAATAACTAATTCTGAACCTTATCATAACATTATGTATAGTTTAGTATTTGACCTAAGAAATTGCTAACAAATGATATGTCTCAAATTTTCAGTTTTAGAAATATTTTTGACTACTCACTTTATTCCTAAACAAATCAGTATTTATTTGAATCCCCTTTAATTTAAGAAAGTTTTAAGTTTCATTTCAAATTATAAAAAATTACAAACAAACATTAAAGTTTTCTGTTATTCGTTGTCACAGTAGTAATGCTAGGTGCAATTGATGGAGAAGAGACTCTTTAAACAAGAACATTGAAAATTGTTGTAAAATAATAAGAAATTTGAGTTTGACTGTTATTCATTTTGAATAAAATTAATTGGTAAAATACATATAGATACTTTAATTTCAGTCAAAAGTATTTAAACTTGACATTGTTGATGAATAATGTTTTCCTAAATTTGTTTCTATATTTTTTTTTTCTCATATGTCATAGCATCAGCCAGGACGCAAACCCACAACCGTCTGCAACCAACTACTTGCTTGCAAGGTGGCTGTGATGATCTCTAGGCTAACAATGCTTGACTTGTTTCTATAGTTTTAATATTAAAATTGTATACAGTTCAATGTTTATCAATCATGCATTATATGTCTTATTTATTCCGTGTCCATTAGATAATCATAAATTTTATCAAACAGAATTTTATTCTTTTAGTAAATTGTTGAAACTTCAATTTACATGTCTTATTTCATTATGATACATCTTTCTATATTGTGAGAAGATAATCATCGTTGCATCATAATTTAAATTCAAAATTTTGATATTGACTGTGAGCTCTCTAAGTACGATATTTGGCAAAAAATATGTAAATGTTTGAATTTGTTTATTGACAGACTTCAGATTATTTAAATTATGTAGTAAATAATAATAACAACAATCAGATAATAATAATAAATTTCTTATAACAGCAATAATAATTTTATACATTAAAAGCCTTTTTCAGCACTTGCATTGGTGCCCTTTTCAGATGTTACTAATCCATTTAATGTTGATGAATTATTTCAGATATAAAACCATCTATTGTCCAATAATTAAAACAAATAATAACAATATGAATAATTAAAACAAATCAAAACCCTCATATATAAATTCAGTAATTAAAAAATAATTGACTATATCATAATGATACATTAAATAAATATTACATGCATTTATATATACAATTATATATATCATTTTATATAATTTTTTCTTTATTTTTAATCAACCATTTGTTAAGTAAATTTATAGAAAACTTGTAAATATCCATACAATTATTCAAATTATTTTTAATATAGTATGTTTCATATATGATCTTTGATGTAATTTAAATATTTAATACTTTTTGTAGCATCTATATTAAAAATAAGTTAAATAAATATAAGAGATATTTACACGACTTCTATAAATTTGGTTAACAATTGGTTGATTAAAAATGAATGGAAAATTATATCATCATCATCATCATCAACCATTATCAATCCACTGCAGGATGAAGATCTCTCCAACTTCAATCAATCTTCTCCAATCTTTAGCTTTTCTTTTCCACATAACCTTTGCACACTTTCTTATTTTATCCATCCATCGCACATGTGGTATTTTCTGGGTCTTTTACAATCTCTTAGAATCCAATTTAAGATTTGGATTGTCCATCTATTATCATCTTTTCTAGCAATATGTCTAGACCAACTCTACTTCAGCTTTTATTTTTTTCAATGAGGTCAGAAACATCTGTTTGTTCTCTTACCCACATATTGCATTTTCAATCTCTTCTTGTTACTACCTACATGCATCTTTACATACTTCTTTAAGTGGTCTGAAGTCTCTGTATTGCTCTTCTATTAAGTGTCCAAATCTCAGATCCATAAGTAAGAACTGGTAATACACATTTATTAAAAACCTTCATTTTCAAACACATAGACATATTTCCTTTTAGTATCAAGTTATTTCTACCAAAACCACTCAAACTAAGTTTAATTCTATGTTTAATTTTATCCATTATGTTTCCATCTGTATTAATAATCTGACCAAGGTATTTGTAACTGTTAACTTCTTCTAACTCATCGTAATCAATCTTTATTTTCATATTTTGAGAAAATCCATTAAACATTATTTTAGCCCTTTTAACATTTATCTTTGGTCCTACTTTCCTACATTCATGTGATAACTCCTGCAACATTTTTTGCAGCTCTAAAGCATTATTTGCAAAAACATTTACATCATCTGCAAATTTAAATGACTTAAATCTCCATTTACTTTCACTTCTTTAGCTTCCCATTTTAATCCCCAAAATACTTCTTGCAGCACTGCTGTAAAAAGTTTTGGGGATATGGAGTCACCCTGTCTTACACCCTTTTCAATGTTGACTTTCCCAGTATCCTTATATAATTATATAAGATGATATATATATATATATATATAAAATGCATATAATATGTATTTAATGTATTATTATGATACAGTCAATTATTTTGTAATTACTGAACTTATATATGAGGGTTCTGATTTGTTTTAATTATTTATATTGCTATTATTTATTTTAATTTCATTATTGGACACTGGATGATTTTATGTCTCAAATAATTCATCAACATTAAATAGATTAGAAAGATTTGAAAAGGGCATCAAAGCAGGTGCTGAAAAAGGATTTTAATGTATAAAATTATTATTGATTATATAGCTGTTGTAAAGAATTTATTATTATTTTCTGATTATTATTTTATGGAAGAGTAGCATAAGAATTTTCATTTTTTTCCTATTTTGATATAGTAAATAATATTATTTTTTTTATAAATTTTTAAACCAAATATTTCTTTTTATTGGTTAAAAATGATATTTGATATTTAAACAATTGTGATCAGCTAACATGAAATTTCACTGCATTATATATTTGGTCATAGATTTAAAAATAGCATAAATTGTTATACAGGTCAAAATAGAGAAAGGTAAAATAATATCAAATTTGAATTCATAAAAAATTGGAAAAAAATAATCTTGTCATAAATATTATATAATAAAATAGTGTTATGTCACTTAGAAACAATATTTTATTATCTACCATTTGTTTATATAATTTTGTATGTTTGAATGACCAATATTTAATTTTCTATTATGAAAAATCGGCTAATAGGTATACCGATACAAGGTTTTTTGACATTGCTATCTCATACATAAAAAAATGATTTTAAAATGAAAAAAAAATAGATTCATTAAATACTTTAAATTTACATATTAATTCAACATTTTTAACTAGGTTAAAACATAGTAAATTATGATAACAGCATTTCCAAATATATTTAATAGTTAGAAGTAAAGTTATATGAGATATAAATATAGAAAATCATGTACAAATCTTCTTTTTACAACATAGTCTTTTACAATTACAATAAACTGAATTTTAAGCAAGTGTATAACGAATGTAACAAATTGTATGAAAATTATTAAACTGGTGACAATTGATGTATGTTTGGTTATGAATGTAAAACCAATATATATATATACATACAGAAGTTTATGTTAAAATAGCAATTATATGATATGGGAAATTACAAAAAAATACATTTATAAAAGTTTGGCAAAATGTTTAAACATTTAAGAATATTAAAATGGTAAAGAATTTTAGAAGGTCCAATTTCATGGAAAATAATGTTAAACATCAGAAATTTAAATATTGGCCATGATAACATGTAGAATCCAGTAATCATTAAAGCATATAAATGATTCTACTGAATTATCAATTATTGTTCTTGACATAAATGGTAAAAAGTGACGTTATTTTTTTAAAATAAAGTGTACAGATAATTTTTTTTTATAATTGTAATCATTTGGTATTTTTATTTTATATATTATTAATAAATACAAATTGTTCACAGTTTCAAAATTCTTTATTTTTTTTAGCTCCTTATCGGGGATCTCATGTAGGAAGGAAACAACAACAAAACAATAAACCCGACAGAAGTACATTAGAATGTCTGGAGAGACATTTAGATGAACTTCCTGGTAAGTTTTTGATATTTTATAATTCTCATAAATAATAAAATTTCTAAATATGGAAAATTATTTCTATCAAGAATTAAATAAGCAACAATCCAGATAACACATGATTTTTTTTTTTTGATGAAATATTAAATAGCCTTGCCCCCCCCCCCCCCCCCCCGGGGGGGGGGGGGGCCCCGCCCCCGGAAGGGACCCCCCTAAAGCCTTTTCAATGAAAAATTTATAAACTTTTGGTAATATATGAATGTTAAGATATAGAGTTAAAGTACCTTGTGGAAAGGAAACAGGTTATTCTCAGTTAAACTGGGTAACATTTACTCTATGTAAAAATAAAGAATAGTAATTAAAAGATTATTAATTTTTCTTATGTGTCATAGCATCAGCCAGGAAGTGAACCCGTTAACCCAGGACAACTTTTTGTAAAGCAGCTGTTGCTGACCACTCAACCACCAATGCTTGACTATTATTATTAATTTTAACTCAATAATATCAAAACATTCCAGAACACTTATACTTTCAAAAGTGTGACTATTTTTTGTTTTTAAAGAATGAATTAAAAGAAAAATTGTTCCTTTATTGTATGTAATTGTTTTACATATTTATTATATGTCATATTGGTAAATATTTGCTATTTAGTTTTACATTTGTATTCATTTTTTCCTTTATTAATACTTTGAAAAATATTTGTAAAAAGTTCAAAGATTGGATAAATGTATAATTATCATATTATTAAAGTTTTTTTAAGTTTATAATAAGAAACAATATTCTAAAGGGTACATTGTTTAGACATGTATTGCTAATAACATAAATAAAGCAAATTACAATACAAATGTTAATTAAAGTAAAAATAAAAACATAAAAATATCAGAAAAATGAGTAATTTTCATAGTATTAAATGTTATATTCACTATATAGCAAGAAATTATCTCTAAAGAAAAAATTGTTTAACCTTGTATTTTAATCATACAAATTCAGTTAAAATATCAATGTTATATTTAAATATATATATACTTTTAAACTAGATTTAATTAGAGGAAATTTGAACACAGAATTTCAAGCTACTTTTTTTTACAGATTATTTAATAATAATCTTTTGGTCATAATTTTGTTTACATATTTTCATAAAATGTGAAATAATTTATAATTAAATAAAAATATAATGTATTTTGAATTTTGATAGCTTTAAACTTTCAAACTACATTAAACATTCATTTTTGCAGAAATGCACTATTTGTAATTGTGTTGTAATGGAATTAATTATTACTAAATTGTAAAAGTGTAAATTCTTCCTAATGTGAAAATTACTTATGATAATATGCTTTGAAATTGAATAATCTTCCACTGTCAATTTAATTACAATATGTACAAAACTACTGCTTAATCAATTATTAAGAGAAATACAATAGTACACAAATTACATTGAAACTCATTGTAAATCATCTTAGTGTTAATTTCTTTTTTATATAGATCAACACTCATAAAATACACATTAAAATTTTGTTTTCATATTTTAATGTCATTATATTAATTATAAAACATGCATAAAACATTATCTATAAATATACTTATGACTTATTCCAAAGATCACTTGAATATTTGTTATTTTTGTGAACCAACATGTTATTATTTATAGTTTAATATTTCAACTTTATAGGGTATGAAGACTAATCACAATGTACTACAAAATCTTTCACAAAACATAAAAAGACTTTTGTAGTAATGACAACATATGAACATGTTTATTGCATAATCTACAAAACATATCTCGTTTATAGTAAGCTATTCTTTTTTTAAAAGATAAAATGATTCATCGCTAAATTTATTTCCACTTTACGTTTTTGCAAATTTCAATAAAAAGTTATTTTTTAATCTACATCTATTATCAAAATCCTGCCTTGTTTAAAAAGGCAGGATAAGTATACTTTGAGTTTCTTGTATGCAATTATTTTTTAATGAATATATATATATATATATATAATAGTCAGGGTAAATCAGGAGTCTTATCATATCTGCCATACAGGTTACCACCAGGCCATTTAAACCTGGAATATTTATATAGTAGGCAGATACTTATTGTTAAGATCTAATTATATTTTATTAAGACCGTTAGCCCATGCCACTAGCTCAAGGAGTAGCTGAGATTTAAAGTAAATTCTTAAACATTTGAATAAAGATTTACATTCTTAAAATATTGTTAATATATATAAAATAAAATAATCCACTGCCAGTAATAACACACAAAAAACATTTATTGACACACACATGTATATAAATTTAAAGTTGAGTGATAAATTGATCTTCTTTTAGATTTTAATATTAATTTATTGTAGAAAATATTAATTTATAAATTAAAATTATTTTAGTAAGTTCGCACAGATGGACAGTTTATAAAAGTATGTTTTATAATTTTGAGTATAGATAGGCTACATAGATTACACAATTAAAACTTTTCAAAAACAATCATTCAACCTCAGACTAAAAGTTCATAGCCAAACCAATGCTCGCTTCATGATATATAGACATAACCAATGCAATATGAAGATGCTAGCATACTCAACTATGAAACAAATGGTGTGAAATTAAAGCCCCTTAAAACTAACAAACTTAAATGAATCCATGCAGCTATCTACACTCAACATTAAATTTAATATTTTAGTTAGGAGATAAATAAAAACAAAATATGGAAATGATTAATTAGCAAACTTATTCATAATAATAAATATTAATAATTGAGTTCAAAATGTTTAAGCCAGATAAGAGTTTATATTTTATATTACCAATTGAAAGTTTGTTAAAGTTCATATTAAATAAATAAAAGTGTTCATACTTTCCATGAGAAGTCTGTCTTGTCCATGAGAGATCTGAAGTTTGTTTAATATTTTTGGGAAGATCAGTCCGTTGTTTGCTGCCATTCAGTACTCATTAGTTTGGAGGCTGCCTCATCTGGTATATAACAGAAAATTAAATCTATTGCAAACTCCTACATTGTGGAGTCTGAAATACAGCTACAGTTCATATATAGCTTAAGTCAGATTTGAGACAAGAACTATTCATGAATTCAATTATTTTGGATTTTATACTTTTATTAGCCTCTTATCAGCATTTTTACGGATCAAGTAAACATGATGTCACTGATTCTAAGGTCTAGATGTTTTTCTATTATAGTCTGTGCGCTTGTTGTTTCAGAGCAGAATCAATCTTTAATTTTTATTTATATTTCCTATTTGAACTTTTAATTATTTAAGTGTCCCAGTTTGCTTTAAAACAATCATTTCCATTTACTAAGATTAAAATATGATTCTTAAATTAGAAATTCATTAACATTTATTTCTATTTTCTTTTATACAACTTTTTAATTAATAATAGATGCATTGTAATGAAACTTTTTATATAATAACTTATTAACAAAAACATTTATCTATCTTTAGATCTTTATTTATTATTTTTTTTTTACAAAAAAGTACTTTCAAATCCTTTTTTTTAAAAATCCTTTTAATGTTTTAATTTTTGGCTTTTAGTTTTTAATAAAATAATTTTTACTTAAGATTTATTTTCCCTTTTATTTTAATATAATGTAACGGCATGTGTATACCGTTACAATATATATATATATATATATTTCATCACACTTTGTACAATGTGTATACCGTTACAATATATATATATATATATATTTCATCACACTTTGTACAATGTCTTGCATTTATTAATACCATTAGAAATGTTATAAATGGTTTAGATATCATAATTATATGTAATATTTTTAGTATTGACTTTTTAAATTGAGTAAGCAATATGCTTAAGCAATGACTGACATATCTTTTAATTAGAAGAACTAACACAAATTTAATAATGAAGAGACATTTTTATGTTCAGGATAAGGATAATTATCATTGTGATATATTTATATAAAATATGAAACATTATTCAAGAATTATAATTAAAAATTTAATGAAATTTTATTGAAAATGATTTATAATTCACAGAAACATCAATAATGCAGCTTTTACATTATGATAATCTTTTTAAAAGTAGTATTTTTAAGTAAATATTTACCAAAGTAAAAAAAAAACAAAATTACAGAGATGATTGAACAAGTCTATTGGATTAACCATTTACTGTGACTTTAATTATTGTACGTGCATTTGTGTGTTATATTTTGTTATTTTGGTTTTTTAGTTATAAGCAAATTGTTGCACAAATATTATGAATGTTATCATAAAACATATTGTATGACATGTCAAAATTGTGTTAATATACATAAGTTAGTGACAAGTAAGGAAGATATCTTCAATTAAAAGTCATATTGCAATAATATAAGTTATTTTCAAATGTATTAGAATGTGTTCCACATTATTGGATTGCAATTGATGAATTGATTGTAATGAGAGTATAAAATCTCATAATAAAATTGTGCACTTTGTTTACTGCAATTTTATGATGAATCAAATTAAATTGATAAATTAATTGCATTTACCTAAATAGAAATCATACATTGCAATAATATATAATGCATTAAGAGACATTTTTTTCTGGTTTATTAGTACCCATATGATTGCTATGGCTCAAACTTTGATCATTTATAAGTATTCATATTAAATCATCAAACACCACATGATCACCAAAATGTATGGGTGTTGAATTGAGTTCAGACCCATATGACTATATAAGCTATTGAACTTAGATTGAAAATATTATTGTGTTTTCGATTTCATTCTCATAGTTTTGTAGTGAAGCAGAGATAAAAGGTGGCTGCTGGGGGGTTGCATTAGATCCTAAGATCTAGGTGCAGTACTCTCAGATCCAAGGCTCCTCACTGCTGAAGGCCACAAGCCAGAAACTAGTCATGGGATATTGGATGAGTAGGCACTAGATAGGGATTTTATGCACAAGCCTTCTGGCATCCATTGATTACTCTGGTTAGCACAAGGTGGCACTACTATATGGAGAGTTTTTGCCTGTTTAAGTATTCATATTACAGTAATAAATTAGCTAAATAACAAAATCCTTATGTCAAAATAAAATGTCAAACAAATGTGCCCAACTTTGCTATTAATTCTATAAAAACAGCTTAAAAAATAAAATAATTTTAAAATAAATAAATAAAAATTTATTTAATACTATAAACTAAGTTTCAGTTTTTTATTGAAATCTTATCAAGATGATTCCTTATTTATTTTTAAAAAGTATTTTTAATAATATATTATTATAAATTTTCAAAATAAATTTGTAGTGATTTTTGCTTTATTTATAGAGGATATCAAAGAAGAAGTACAAACACTATTATCAGTTCAATATCAAATTGATGATGAAGAACTAACTGAAAGACTTGAGCAAATTCTTGAAAAATTATGTGGACAACGCCGTGATATATATGCTGCAATATTTAAATAATAAAACAGTATTTGTTTTAGAAGATAATAGTAACAATGTATCACAGTTTTGTGTAATATATAAATTATAGCAAATTAAGTTGTTTAACATTAGTATGGCATTTATAAATTCTAATGTAAATGCCTCGTTTCAAAACATTTTTAAAAACTTTGTATTAATACAATATTGTGTACACCTCTGAAAATTTTGATTTGTAATTTTTTGTTTAATAAATCTTATATCTGCTAAACATAATATTTTTGATTATTAATATACTTTGTCATATGTAAACACATTTGCCATATAGAGTCTTAATAGAGTCAAAAAGCTATTTATTTTGAATACTTTTTATAAAAAACAATGTGTCAAAAAATAAACATTTATTAAAAAAGCAGAAATCCTACAATTAGTAGATACTTAATAACATGGAAAATAATTCTTAATTCTAATGCCTCTTGATATTAGTTGATAAAAATTCATTGATTAACAATTGTGCACTTACACACACACACACACACACATATATATATATATAGCATCATTAATTTTTTTATATCAAATTTATTATTATTTTATATATAAATTGAAACAATTCAGTCTAAGTCTATAGTGAAAAATATACCTGAACTATGTTGTGTTTAAATTATATAACATAACCTTATGAAATTTTATTGCTATGTAATAAAATTTCTAAAATTACATTATCATGCAGTGATGCTTAAATTCTATAGTATTATTTATTATAATTTTATTTATCATATAACATGAGTATGTAGAAAATCATTTACTTTAGATATTTAAATATAAAAATAGTCATTTAGACAGTGTTTGATATCCATGATCAAAATATTTTGTCATATTATACATGTTGATTACAATAAAATAAATTTCTTACAAACACTACCCACAACATATATTATTATAATATCATTTATACAAGTTCAATATGAATAAACTAAGACAAGATGTGCTTTATAAATACACCATTATAAATAATATTCAAATATAATCAAGTGGATGGAAGTACACCAAATACAAATAGTATTCTAATATAATCAGATGGATGAAAGTAAGATATTTATACATTTGTCTGCCTTGAATTATATGCAGAAATATAAATGCTCATAGACATTTTTATGCAAACTGCATCAAGATGCAGTGGACAAACTATGATAAGCCAGGATCTCAAAATTAATGTATGAAATGTCAATATATATATATATGTTAAAACGAAGATTTGCATGGGTTAAATATATAAAATACATATTTTGCGGGTTCATCCGTGTTAAAAACTTTTAATATTAATATACTGACATTTCAACTTGGTCACACAAGCCATCCACAGAGTTATAAAAGGTAGAAAGACGGTTGTAGAGGCGCTACAATCACTGATTTGAATAAAATGTTAAAATTCCACCAATAGCAAAAAATGTTAAATTTAGGAATGTTTTTTAAAAAAATCTTTCCAAATAGGAGGAAGTTTACATGTATCATCTCACTTATTGATACAATCTGGCCTTTTAAGTATCTCAATGGCTTCTCTAATTTTGCATTGGTAGAGATTATCACATCTGGATATGATCCTGGTACTAGAAAAATCAATTTTATGACCTGAATCTATAGTATGGAGTGAGAGTGCTGATGATGATGAGTGTTGTTTAACTGCATTAGCATGCTCATCTCTCCTAACACTGATGCGACGATTACTCATACCTATGTAAGAAGCTTTACAATTTTTACATGAGATTTGATAGACACCATGAGATTCAAGAGGGATTGAATCCTTAGGCTTGGTTATTATATTGCTGATCTTTTGATGAGCAGAAAATGCTGTATCTATATTATAGCGTTTTAATATACGTCCGATACTGTCTGTAGTTCCTTTTACATATGGAACACAAATCCTAATAGCTGATTTATCATCTTTTTGTTTCCTATTTTGTCTATTTTGGGCTTGAAATAAGGCTTTTTTTATAAATTTGTAATTATAACTATTTGCTAATAAAACACTATTAATATGATTTATTTCTTCTTTCAGATGTGTCTCATCTGAAAGGTTAATTGCTCTATTTAAAAGAGTTTTGGCTACAGAAACTATCTGAGTTGGGTGATGATGAGAATGGAAATGCAAATATCTGTCTGTGTGTGTATCCTTTCTGTAAATAGAAAAAGATAAACTATTTGGTGTTCTGGTGACTAGAACATCAAGAAAAGGAAGTTTTCCATCAGACTCTGTCTCCATTGTAAATTTAATATGAGGATGCATATTATTTAAATGTAAGAAAAAATTATCTAATTTATTTTTTCCATGTTGCCATATGACAAAAGTGTCATCTATGTATCTGAGCCAAATGAGAGGTTTTAAAGATGATGATTCTAAAGCACGAGTTTCTATATATTCCATGAATAAATCAGCTATTACTCCTGAGATAGGTGAGCCCATAGGAGTACCAAAAACTTGTCTGTAATGCTGTCCATTGTATACAAAATATGTATTTAAGAGACAATGTTTAATTAAAGCAATAATATGGTCTGGTAAATTGCAACGTTGTGAGATTATATTTAAAGCTTCATCAATTGGAATGTTTGTAAACAAAGACACGACATCAAAACTGACCAGAATGTCATTAGCATTAATTTTTAAACTTTTTAAAACAGAAATAAAATGAAGAGAGTTTTTAATATATGATTTAATAGATGGGATTGTAGGTTTAATGAAATCCGATAAGTATCTGGCTAAAATATGAGTTGGAGAACCTATTGCACTTACTATTGGACGAAGGGGGGTATCTGGTTTGTGAATTTTTGGAAGTCCATAAAATTTTGGACAGACACAAGATTTTTCACGAGGGATTATTTTATTTTTTATCTCTGTTTCAATAGGTGATTTATTAATAATAGCTTTTGTTGTTTTTTCCAAATACGTAGTATGATCTCTTTTTGATAGTTTATAAGTTTTATCATTAAGCAGATCTAAAATTTTATTATGGTAAATGTCACGATCCATTACGACTGTGGCATTACCTTTATCAGCTGGAAGTACAACAATTGATTTGTCCGATTTTATATTATTTAATGCTTGTCTTTCTTTCTTTGAAATATTATTTTTAGGAAGCTTAGCTTTTTTAAAAATATTACAAATCTCAGCTCTAGCCAAATCAGCCGATGTAGAATCAATTTTATCGAGAGCTGATTCAACATTACAAACAATTTTCTCAAAAGGTATCCGGGAAGGTGTTAAAGCAAAATTGAAACCTTTTTCTAAAACCGAAATTTCATCTGTAGAGAGGGCTTTCCTAGATAAATTATAAACGGTTTTTTGATTTGGATACATAATGTTTGGGGATTGTGTTCTAATTAGCATTTGCAATTTTTTCTTTTGCTTTGCTGTTACAAATTCTGAATCTTTAAACGATCTAAAACTTGCAATACGATCAAAACTAGTCCACAGTAAAGGATGTATTTTATTACTAAGGAATAAACGTAAATGTAGCAATACTTTATCAATTTTGTCTAAATTTTTCCGAGTTTCTTTAATAAAAGAGTTTAAAATAATATTGCTAGTTTTCCTTAGAATTTTACTAACATTATAATTGTTCTTGTGAAACACAATTTTACAGCAAGTGGATATAACATTGTGATTTTTGCACACTAATAAAAAAAATAAATTACAAAGTAACTTACATTTCTTAATCCATGTTCTTTCAAATATACGAAGCTGTTTAAAAATTTCCTCCCCGTAGACAGTATCGGACGTATATTAAAACGCTATAATATAGATACAGCATTTTCTGCTCATCAAAAGATTAGCAATATAATAACCAAGCCTAAGGATTCAATCCCTCTTGAATCTCATGGTGTCTATCAAATCTCATGTAAAAATTGTAAAGCTTCTTACATAGGTATGAGTAATCATCGCATCAGTGTTAGGAGAGATGAGCATGCTAATGCAGTTAAACAACACTCATCATCATCAGCACTCTCACTCCATACTATAGATTCAGGTCATAAAATTGATTTTTCTAGTACCAGGATCATATCCAGATGTGATAATCTCTACCAATGCAAAATTAGAGAAGCCATTGAGATACTTAAAAGGCCAGATTGTATCAATAAGCGAGATGATACATGTAAACTTCCTCCTATTTGGAAAGATTTTTTTTTAAAAAAAACATTCCTAAATTTAACATTTTTTACTATTGGTGGAATTTTAACATTTTATTCAAATCAGTGATTGTAGCGCCTCTACAACCGTCTTTCTACCTTTTATAACTCTGTGGATGGCTTGTGTGACCAAGTTGAAACGTCAGTATATTAATATTAAAAGTTATTAACACGGATGAACCCACAAAATATGTATTTTATATATATATATGGCACAAATATTAATCAACGTAAAGCAAGAATAGATATCTACAAGCATGTATATTATTATAACTATACACATAGAAAGATTTTCATATTTGCATTCTTTATATATTCAAGGCAGATCAATGTACACATAATATAAATTCAAACTTGAAATGAGAAATTTTTTACATCCCTATTAATTATATTGACATTGTATAATTATTATTTACACACACATCCCAAATTACTCACCTTCATAAATAAATATCAGATAAATGTATGAATTTAATTTAATTTTGATATTATTAATTGTAAAAAGATTAATATAAGTTATTATAAATAACGTTTATTCATATAATATTAAAAAAAATCATTCAAATTTAAAACTATCACATTGTATAATGTTCTCATATAATTTACCCAATATTACCTGAAGTTCAAGTATACAACTCAGGTGCAAAAGGCAATACACATTTTATCAGGCAATCAGCCACAAATTCAGAGTTGGCTGATGTAATAGCAGTAAGAGGGGATACATGAATTGGCATTGTGATGAGTGTGCTATATAAGCTGTGTACCAGGTGATGGGAGAGGATCAGTAATATAGAATTGTAGAGAAAAGGTGGACTAATGTAAAATCATAGAGTGAAGTGTGGTGATACAGAAGGATCTAATACAGAGTAAAACAGTGGTTGCAGAAGAATTGTATTGCTGTGTAGGTTCTGTTCGACTTACTCATGATTGTCAGTTATAAGCTGCTGAAGCCATTTAGTAAGGCTGCATCTAAGAAGGAAATGCTAATCATCCAATATTAAAGAAATTAATAAAAATGGGGGCTGAGCAAAGCTTGGCTTCAAATAATAGTCCTGACAATTTATATATAAAAATTGCAGTTTTACTGATTCTGTCATAAAAGAAAAAATATTGAGTAGAAACCTAAAGAAAATGAAAATGTGCACATTAGTCTGTGAAATAAATATGAAGTAGAAGGCTACTTCGGTATACTAGCCCAACTCCTTCCAAACCATCACCATGTGGACATTTAATTCCAGCTGATGATGATGAAGATCTCAACACTTACATCTTACTGAAATTGAGTGAAGTTCTTGCCAATTTGTTGTCCAGTTGTGTAGTGCACTCAGAAACCCCAAAGTCTAAATGAAGTCTGAAAATGCCGGATGGGAAAATTTCCATTATTCATTTATCATTTATTTAAATAGTTCTAATAAGCTTTAATAATAAACATAAATTTGATATATATATATATATATATATTGTAATGGAATGCATCTTTATATGATGTCAAATGAAAATAAACATATGAACTTTTGCAACAATAATTATTAGTTAACCAAGCTCCTAACTTTGAGGCGCC